>JAABOM020061461.1:0-45341 GCA_011800125.2 Solanum clarkiae
GGGGGACCTGCATTTCATGTTGCAGGTACAGGTGCCAGTAGATCTCCCCAGTAGGAGTACAGGACATCCAGTTGTTGATACCAAGCTCCAGGTTTCTTATGGACTTTGTTTTTGTCTAGATCTTATATGTTTGTGTTGTACAGTTAGTCGAGGCGGGGCTTGTCCCGACTCTTTTAAGATACTTTTCCTTATCTAGAGGCTTTATAGTCTATGTAAATTAAAGTGTGGTCATGTCTCATACGTTAGACACTGTGGCCCTAACGTCCTAACCATATGCATTTCCTTTTGGCTTGTTATTATTGTTTACTTTATTTAAGGCACGTTGAAGGTAGGAACCCCTTATAATATGCATAGAAAGCACATAGATAGAGGTTGGTCCTCCCGAGCCTTATTGGCAATGGGTGCCAGTCCGCCCTGATGGGACTTGGGGTGTGACATCGATTTAGCACCGATTGAGGCTTAAGATGGGGGCTCCACTCAAGGGGTCATTATATAAAGTCTTTTGTCTCTAAATTATGTGCCACTATACAATGATTTATTATACCTTTGCTATACTAGTTGATCCATCTAGTGCACTTTATCATATTTGGTTTGCCTTGGCTAGTAGACCACACCTAGCCGGTGGATGTCATGCCCGTTCACCTAGCCGGGGGTGTCATGCCCATCCATCGGACTGAGGGGGTGTCATGCCTTAGATTCCAAGTTATAGCTTCTTGGTCTATGTCGATTAAGGTCTCCTCCCACATGTATGTATGATATATTTGTTATGCAAGTTAAATGTTTTACAAGCATGTTTACTTAAATCATTGATCATATAAGACATATTGAGATTATCTATTGTTTATATCTTATGAATTTTGATTATATTGGAGTATAACTTTGTTGCATTACACCCCGTATACTTAGTATATTCAAACGTATGAATGCATACTTTATACCTATATGATATCACCATGTAGCAACCGGAGTTCCATTTGATCATCCCCCTCCTCCACATAGCTAGTTCGGTCCTTTGAAGCAAGCTTTGGTGAGTCCTCAATTCCGAGGACTATAACTACTTATTTTGTGCTATTTTGAATACTTATTACTATGAGGGTGGGATCGAGGAGTATCTTGGCCCCCTCTCCATTCTAAATGTAGAGGTGTTGTTGGATATTATGTACTCATGCTATCCGGCATGACTTGTTTTATGTTTCTATGTTTATAAAGGATTTTCCCTTAGTCCCGATTCCCTTTTTATATTCGAATATTTTTTATGTTTATTTTACTTCTACAACCAAGGATGTGTGTATATTACAATCAAGAGGCTTGTTTGGATTGTCTTCGGACATCTCATTCGTCGTGTCACATCTGGGCCCTAGGATTGGGTCATGACACCATTATAGAGGACAGATTTGTTAAGATGGGTGGCCGGTCACATTGCTTAGCAGGGTCTAGAGCCTGCTTGGGTCACCACTCATATGGAGGGTATTGTTAAAACCTCCATTTCTTTCCCTAACGAATTTTGGTAGGCAGTTGGTAGATCTCGCATCAGTCCTACTTTGGCAGATAACATACATACATAGGAGCAAGCAGTATTGCTTGCCAGCATCTTGACAGGCTACAACATAGATTGGGGTCCACTCATAATGGAGCAGATTCATGAGTCGGCTCTCAAGCAGTCCACCTCCATCCCGTTTCTAGTTCTGATCTACAGACTCTGTGTAGAGTCAAAGGTGGTGGTATTGAATCAACTAGATCATCTTGTGGCGGCCCAGCACACTCTAGAGACCAACCTGATAAAGGCTGATGAGAACACTGTAGCACTTCAGAGGACGAAGCCTCCTCCTATGGCCGAGATGTTTGCTCTATAGCCACCACCTGAGAGTTCGCCGACTACCACTACTACTACTCCAGCTGCTACTATGGATGAGAGACCCATGAGCCTAAGGCAGTCGTTGTTGAGAGGGTTCGACTATAGCTTCTCCTGCACTAGAGGCTACCACTTCACAGACTTTTACACCGAGCATGGTTTAGGTGTTCAATGTTTTGATTTAGGCCATGGCGCAGCGTCTATCATGAGACGAGGCCTAGTTGTCTCAGTTTATTCAGCAGCTTAGGCCATGAGTTCAGCAGACCGTTACAGAATTAGAGGAGCGATGCAAGGTATTCACCATATCTGCTATTCAGGAGTGTGTTTCTACGGTGGATGTCGTATCTATGCCTTTGAGGACTGGGTCCAGAAAAGGTTATCCAAGACCTGGCTATCAAATTTCTCAGCCATACATGAGAAGATTATGAAGCTTACGGCTAACATGATAGCTTCATTTGCGATACCCGTGACATTACCGGAGTCTACATCAACAGAGTCGCTATTTGACTTATTTGCCTCCATAGAGCCTCCTCAGACCTCTCTCGAGAAGCACCCTTACACAGAGGAGGGCCTAGTTGAGTACAATGTACGTGCACAACACCCTATTGTAACGACCCCAAAAAGTGTTCGAAAATGTGCCTCAAAAGTGCCCAGAATCATCATTTCTATATATCTAAAAATTTGTGCTTTATTTCGAAAATCCAGCTTCATATTCTTGTTCAAGGGAAACAATTAAGGGGAAAACAGGTCTAACCTGAACTTTAGAGATGCCGTAGAAAAATCCAAAGTTTTAAAGTGTCAAACTCCAGTATGTAGTGCGCCTTCTTGGCGCGACATGACTGTGTTATTTTTGTCCAGTTTTTGTTGTCAGCTCCAAGTCCATGGGTCTTGGTCCTAAGCCTTCCCATATGTGAAAATACCTACGGTTAGCCATATTTTTCCTTCATATCATATAAGACATTCCCCAATACTCACTCAAACACTTAGACTTATATTTCTCTGAAATTTCAAGTGCCAAAACCCTCTCCGAATATTAAGGAATTCAACCAAGCTCCAAGTTTTTATCTCCAATCTTCATTAAGTTCATCTCAAAAGCTAAGGTGTGTTGGTTTCTTTCACCCATGATGCCCAAGCTTCCTTTTCTTACGAATTGCATAATTTAAAGTTGATTTACTCATGGGTCTTGTTTATTATGAAATTCACTGCACACTATATCAGGGTTTATGAAATTATGATTGTTTTAATATGTTTGGACAATGAATCTAAGATTTATTGTGAGATTTGATGAAAGGTTTTGATGTATGCAGCTTGAGGGTATTACAAAGTATTATTGATAGTTTTACATTGGATTTACTAGCATTATAACACTCTTGAATTGCATGGTTTTTGCACAAGTATTCTACACCTTCCAAGTGTTTGATATAATGCTTTTTTAAGAATGTTTAAGTTTTGATGATCTATTAGTTAAGTTATGATTCAAGTGACTCTATTATGATTATGAGCTTTCTAAAGATGTGTTTAGATCATGAAAATGTTGACGATTTGTAGGTCTGGATTAAGCCCCTTCTTAAGATTATACCTCTTATAAACCATTGATGTAGGTGTTAATGAAAGGGCAATATTGATGATGATCCATTCTTATGATTGAAGTTATGCTCACCATTTGAGATCAATGATGTTGAGAGCTACTCGTGTCATGTCTCTATGTTTATTGCGAGTCATTTAAGTATGATTATCTTATATATTCCGTGGGATTAGACATAGCACCGAGTGGACTAGAGGCGAGTCCCCAAGTCCTAGAATAACGTTCCATCATAGGTGAAGGGATTAGAGGCAAGTCCCCAAATATGTAAGAGGTGAGTACCCTAAATATCATGGCTTGAGGCGAGTTCTCGAGTTCAGGCTTGAGATGAGTACCCGAGTCCAAGAACTAGAGGCAAATTCTCGGTTCACATAAGGCTTAGTGGATCCACTTGGGCATTAGGAGGTTCGCCTTGGCAAGTAACTTCCCTTTTCCTACGATGTGGGGTTGACATTGGGATTCTAAGCTGTAGCTCGCTTGGTTTTATTTTATGTCAGTTTAGGTTTCTCCCCACTCTATGTAGTACAAACTATACAAGTTTATTTGGATTGTAAGTATGGTTTAAAACATCATTCATATATGTCATATTGTTAGTATATTATTCTTGCTTATGATTATGTATTTTGCATATGATGCATATTTCTTACTGTATTGCATTCCACATATTTAGTGCATTAAAATGTACTAACGCATACTCTATGCTAACATAATATGACCATTTAGGAACCGGTGCACCGCTTGATCATCCTCCTCCTCCACGTGGCTAGTACGATTTTCTCTCATTCTTGTTGGTGAGTCCTCCATCCGAGGATGTTGCTTTTTATCTCTTGCTATGTACTAAATCCACCTTTCCTTTTTTATATGTATTGACTATAAGGGTGAGCCCAATTGTTTATCGTGGTCGCAGCTCTTATCTATGTAGTAGAGGTGTTGTTGGACATGTTATGTATCTATGCTATGAGCCTTCACTATCTTGTTTTTGATATTATGATATGAAAGTTTACCCTTAGTCCCAATTCCCTTGTTTATGCTTATCTCTCATTGTCATTTTAATTGTTTTAGTGACCAAGAATATGTAATGATATGCTATGAGGCTTGTTTGGGTTTCCTTTGTATTTCTCATTCGCCGATCATGTCTACGCCCTAGGTCCGGGGCATGACAATGATGGTATCAGAACACCAGGTTGTTAGATTCTCGGAACCCAACACACCTCGTTAATTAAAGTCTTATTCATGGTTGTGTTGTGAACCACAACTATAAATAGGCGGCTGTGACACGTTTTAGGAAATGTTTCCCTTCTTCATGTTCTAAGTCATTTTATAGAGTTGAAGTAGGTTTCTCCCCATAATGATTGTTTCTTCTATGCTAGATCATGCCTAACACAAGATAAATAAGAGTCCGCTCTCCCGAAGAACAACCGACTCATGGAGAATTTTGGCATGCACTTACTATGTTAGCTCAAGTTGTAGCTACTCAAGCTAACCAAGGGGTCCAAGCGTCTCATGCTCCTACTCTGGCAGCTTGAGTTAGGGACTTTATGAGGATGAATCCACCGGACTTCTATAGATCTAAGGTAGATGAGGACCTCAAGAGACCATCAATGAGCAATATGAGGTATTGGCTATCATGGGAGTTAGATCGGAGGAAAAGGCGGAGTTGACGGCTTACAACTCAAAGGGTATGGTTTAATCCATGGAAAGAAGAGAAGGGGGTTGACAATGTGGTTCTATGGGAGGAGTTCAAGGTGGCTTTTCTTGATCGGTTCTTCCCTCCTGAGCATAGGGAAGCTAAATTGTTGGAGTTTATGAACTTGAAACAAGGATCTTTGAGTTTGAGAGAGTATTCCCTTAGGTTCAATCACCTTTCAAAATAGGCCCTCTAATTGGTGACCGATCCAAGGTCTACGATGAGTAAATTCATTGTGGGAGTATCCAACTTAATGAGTGAGGAGTGCCGGTCCACTATGTTGATTAGTGATACGAATTTTTTCCGCCTCGTGATTTATTCCGAACAACTTGAGGGGGAGAAGCTTAGAAAGTGGATAAGTGAGAGGTCCAAGAGGGTTCAATTTGATGGTAGCTTCTGAGGTTAAAAGTGCGGCGATGCTCCAAACAATAGGGTCGCCAAGGATGGGGTAGCCAACCCCAAGTATCAAGGTGAAGGTGTAGGTGGGAAAGCTCCTCTTACATGCGACTAGTGTGGAAGGTACCACTATTTTGAGATTTCTTACCCAGTTCGGGTGCATGTTTTTGATTTGGTGGAATGGATCATAAGATGAGGCATTGTCTGTGGGTCCCTAAAGATCATAAGGATGGTCATCGTCGTTCTCAACCATACCCCTTTAGGGATCACTAGACTTGGCTTGGTGTTTCATGGGTAAGTCAAAATTTTTGATTTTGATGGATTCGGGTTCCTCTATGCCTTGCATTATTCCATTTTGGTTGCTTATGGGCCTCTTGTGTGCCCCAAGTTGTTATGTGAACCTTTTGAGTCTACCTCTTATTGAGTATATTGTTGCTATGAATGTTGATAGGTGTTGTTCCGTGTTCATCTTGCCTTGTGACTTGTTGGAGTTGATGTGTTAGAATCGATGTCATGCTTGGGGTAGATTAGTTGCATGCATATTATGTCCCCGAAGAGAGTAGAACTCATAGAGTTAGAATCCGACTCCCTAAGAGGTAGGTCCATTCTTGTCTAAAGGTCCAATTGATCTCTAAGGGTTTTCCCCATGTTCTTATTGGGTAAGGTCTTGTCTTGTGAATTTAGTTGCACTTAGGTTATTGGAGTGGAGGTTTTGAGGTGGTTTGGCTACTTGAATATCATGTTTCCAATGAGTGTAGAACTGTAAGGTTGTAACATGATGGTTAAGGATGGTCGATTTATGTGGTCAACTAAAATGGGTTAGTCACTTCTCTAAGCTTGATCTTTGTTTTGGGTTTTGTCTCTAAGCGAGGATGAGGGTAGACGATATTCCTAAGTGTTTTTTCGGACTAGGGGTGAACATTAGAGTATTGTTAGAGATGTTTGGTAGACTTATACAACGGCTATGTTTATGGTTTCATGAATAGGGTCTTAAAACCCTACCTTGGCTTGTTGGAAGTGGCCATTAGTGGTGAGGTATTGACTTTTTTAGAGCTTGTGAATCATTTAAGGATAGTGTTATAAGTTTTGGGGATGAGAGGTTGTTTGCTAAATATGATAGATGTGAACGAAGGATAACAAGAAGGTCATTGGAATACTTTAAGGATGATGATGTGAGTGTGCATCATTTTCCTCGATAAGGCAAATGTTTTGGTCGGTGCTCTAAGTAGCCTACGTGTGTTGAGGATGGTGGTAAGAGGTGACTTGAGGGATCCATTGTTTTGCTAGAATGGGGGATTAAGTTGGAAGACGTTGTGCATGGTGGTGTAGTATTCTTTATGGTTCCAAATTTCTTTGGTTGGAGAGGTCTAGATTAAGCAAGGCCTTGATTCCGTCTTATTAGGGTTGGAAGTTTTGGGTGAAGAGATGGTAGAGTGGAGGTTGTTTCCCAAGGTGGAGATGGTGGTTTATGGTACCAAGTGGACTAGGTGGGTTAAGGTTGACAATTGAGTTTAGTATTGTTAGCCCTTATAGGATGTAGAGAAAGGTCGGTAACGTTACTTAAGGATTGGAATTACCTAGGGATATGGTTATGGTTTGTTCGATTTTCATGCTTTTAGATTGAGAAGATGTGTTGGTGATCCTAGTGTCATAGAACTCTTTGAGGTTGTGAGTGTTGTGGAGGGTATGTTGGCTTAGGAGAAGGTCTGGGTGGAGGTATTGGATGGAAGGGATAAAGAAGTTGATCGATCAGGACTTAGTGTTTGTCAAGTCCCGTTGGAAGAATCGCCAAGTTGATAGTGCCTCCAAGGATACCGGAGTGGGCATGGAAAAGTGATATCTGTACCTCTTTGTAACTACTTAAGGGTATGGTATCATGTCAAACCCTTTTTGTGATTTCATGTCATAATCTTTGAGTTCCAACAACATTCTTCGTCTCAAATTAATATCTCTTTGGGTGAATAAATATTAAAGGCTCTTGTGGTCGGTGAAAATATCTACATGAACCCTATACACATGATGATGTCATATTTTCAAAGCAAATACCATGGTCGCTAGCTCAAGATCATAAGTAGGACAATACACTCATGCACTTTTAGTTTCCCAGAAGCAATGCAATGACCTTGCCATGTTGCATCAACACACACCCGAAATCGTCTTGAAGCATCACAATCTACAACAAACCCCTCTTACCCTTTTAGTAAGGCCAAAATAGGAGTGGATGTAAGCTTGTGTTTTAAAGTTTGGACAATCTTTTCATAGTTATCAATCTAAATGAATCCTACCTTCTTTTGTGTCAACTTTGTCGAAGGAGAAGCAATAGAAGAAAAACCCTCAACAAATCCCTGATAGTACTCCGCTAAGCCCAAGTAACTCCTAATATCCATTAGAATCAAGGACCTAGGCCAATTTCGCACTACTTCTATCTTTTTAGGACTCATGTTGATCCCTTCACCTAGCACCATATTCCCTAGGAATCCAATCTCTTTCAACCAAAACTCACATTTATCAAACTTGGCAAACAACTTTTCTTGTCTTAAAATTTGCAACATTACCCTTAAAATGTCTCATATGCTCTTCTTCACTTGGAGAATAAATCAAGATTTCCTCAATGAAAACAATAAAAATATATCAAGGTAGTGTTTAAAGGCCCTACTTATGAGATCCATGAATATTGTCGGTGCATTAGTTAGACCAAATGACATTACCACGAATTCGAAACGCCCATACCTAGTCCAAAAAGCCATCATAGGAATATCACATTCCCTCACCTTTATTTGATAGTATTTGGACCAAAGATAAAGCTTAGAAAAATGACTAGCCCTTTGTAATTGGTCAAATAGGTCATCTATCCTTGGTAGAGGGATACATTTTTATAGTGACCTTATTGAGTTGCTGGTAGTCGATGTACATTCAAGGAGATCCATCCTTCTTCCTTACAAATAATACTGATATTCCCTAAGGTGACTTGCTTGGCCTAATAAAATCTTTCTCCAATAAGTCCCTCAATTGATCCTTTAACTCTTTCAGTTCTGCCGGGGCCATACAATAGGGAAGAACGAAAATGGGTTGAGCATTGGGGAGGAGGTCTATGCCAAAAGCTATCTCCCTTTATAGCATTCTTCTTCACTTGAAGTGCAAAGAGTAATCGTTATATATAGAAAGTCTCAGGACAAGTTCTAAAGCACAACATAGATATGAAGAAGTGAGATAATTCCTAAATGCCTCATGGCCTCCTATTTATAGTTGTGGCGCGCTTCACAATCATGAACAAGACTCTACTCAATGCACTATGTTGGATTTTTGAGGAGCTTTTGCAAACCTAGTGCTCTGATGATGTGCTGTCAAAATACAACACATTGATGCCCAAAACTTAAGATTTTGTGTGTTCCCAATGCATTTTTTATGGTTTTATGTCTTTTTGTGCTTGTTTTTTAAGGAAAAGTAGGCTGACACAATTTTGGGAAAAGTTGCTGGTTTTGCTAATTTTTGAGGACATACAATACCCTCTATGAGTTGTATCTCAGTTTACAGATCATAGAGGTAGTCTCATGGAGGATTCCAGTGTTGAAGCAAAACTGAAGTTTAGCCACACGAGATCTAGTTACAAGTCATAGTTCCATCTAAGGGTCGTAAAGGGATGTCACAGTGATTTTCAATGTTGATCAGACTTGGACAAAGTGATGCAAATGTGGAGTATAAGAAGTCAATATGAGTCATAGACCAGACTACGACCCAAGGTGTTTTGTATTAGTGAAGTCCAAGATGCAGGAGGCTGACCACGAAAGCCTGATTACGCTCATAACCTTTGTTACGAGTCATAACTGTGACTCCTATCAGGCGCCGACTAGTTTTTCTAATTAATTTATTATTTGTATGAAACTCCAAAGGAAGGAGTTATTGTGCAAAATGTTGCAGAGTCTTCATTGGTAATAGAGGTGAAAGAAAAATAGTTCGAGGATCCTAGTCTACAACAGCTTAAGGAAAGGGTGAGTCAGGGTACAATAAAAGGCTTTGACCTTGCACAAGATGGAGTACTTTACTGCCAAAATAGATTGTATGTGCCTGATATTAATGGATTAAGAAAGAGAATAATAGAAGAAGCCCAAAATTCCTAATATTCCATCCATCCAGTATCAACTACGATGTACCATGACCTGAAGAGAATGTTTTGGTGGGGAGGCATGAAAAAGGACCTCGCAGAATTTGTGGCTCAATGTCCATATTGTCAACAAGTGAAAGTAGAACACCAAAACCCAGGAGTTTATATGCAATGTATAGAGCTTCTAACATGGAAGTCGGATATGATCAATATGGATTTTGTTATAAGTTTGCCTCGCTCATCTCAGAAGTTTGACTCCATATGGGTAATAGTTGACAGATTCACAAAGTCAGCACACTTCTTGCCAATCAGGAGTGATTATACAACTGAAGAGTATACCAAGCTATACCTAATAGATATATTCAGGCTACATGGAGTCCCAATTTCCATTATATCTGATTGAGGAGCTCAATTCACCAAACTTTTGGAAGTCCTTCGAACGGAGTTTAGGGACACAAGTGAATTTGAGTACAGTATTCCATCCCCAAACAGATGGTCAAGAAGAATGCACCATTCAGACACTTGAAGATATGTTGTGAGCTTGTGCATTGAACTTTAAAGGTAGTTGGGTAGACCATTTACCACTTATTGAGTTTGCCTATAATAATAGTTATCACGCAAGTATTAGCATGGCACCTTATGAAGCTTTGTATGGAAGGAAATATATATCGCCAATTGGATGGTTTGAAGTGGGTGAAACCACCTTACTTGGGCCAGGTCTAGTACAACAAGCTATGGAAAAAGTTAAGGTGATACAGCAGCGGCTAGAAACAGCCCAAAGTCGTCACAAATCATATGCGGATGCCAGGAGAAGAGGACTGGAATTCTCAGTAGGTGATTGGGTATTTTTAAAGGTATCTCCAATGAAAGGGGTTATGAGATTTGGTAAGAAAGGAAAGTTGAGCCCACGTTACATAGGGCCATATCAAATTATTAAAAGGTTTGGACAGGTTGCATATGAACTAGAGCTACCCCAAGATCATTCAATGGTTCATCCAGTTTTTCATGTCTCAATGCTTCGAAAGTGCATAGGTGACCCATCCCGCATCACTCTTCTTGAGGATATGCAGGTTACAGAAGATCTCACCTATGAAGAGGTACCAGTTGCTATTCTAGGTCGTCAAGTTAAGAAGCTAAAGAATAAAGAAATAGCTTCAGTCAAAGTGATTTGGAGGAACCGGCAACAAGAAGAGATAACATGGGAAGCTGAGGATGCGATGAAATCAATGTACCCTTACTTATTTGAAGCTAAAGAGGAAGTCCAAGATGCAGAATTGGGACACTAAAAGGTGCATGTGATTGAATACTTAATGTGTTGTCAAAAGTGTGAGTAAGTACAAGTTTAAACTTGGTTAAGCTATCTAAATGTTCTAACATTTGAGGACGAATGTTCCTAAGGTGGGGAGGGTGTAATACCCCACACCTTATAATACTAGTATAATTCAAATTAAACATGACACGGTTTGGTCTAATTAGCGCTAATTTTCAAAAGTGCTTGAATCTTATGTTAATGGGCTATATGTGCGTCTAATGCTTAAGAGGGTCAAGTGTATACATGTTTTGTGTCTAATTGAGGAGAGTAAAGACTTAAACAAAGTGAAATGATTGAGGTGCTTGTAGAACATAATAAGCTAGAAGGTGAGTCACCTACTTTCTTAGCTTAAATTTGCTAGCTAAACGGAGACGAGGGTCGACGTCGAATTTGTCCAAGTTCGATTATGAATAATGTTTGTGTTTAGCATGTACCTTTAACCCATGTTTTAGCATCATAAATGGGCTACACTTTCATCCAAGGAAGTATAATAAATAGGGCCCAAAGATATCACAACACACTTAGCAAATTGGGCCCAAAATTAAGTAAGTGAAGGCTGAAAATAGGCAGCCAAGCGCATCAACATGGAGACCCATTTAGCCCCAAGTTTGGGGGCCAAGCCGGTGGATAAGCAACTTGATAATGTGTGGTATACGATGTTCAAAATTGCAAGAGAAGTTTGGCATAATAGTTGTTTATAAAGGGCTCCAAAGCAGCTCCATAAGTCATTTGTTCACTTGAACTCACAAAAAAATCAGATTTGTCTCAAGTTCTCTCAACTTTTCTTAACTTTGTAAAGCAGCTAAAAGGGACTTCTAGGGTTCTTATAGAATACCTACACCTTGAAGGTAGTTTTAAGTAATTTTATACATGTGTTTACTATGGTTTACTTATGAAAAACAAGAAGTATATGCTAGTATGTTGGTGCTGGGAAATCTGGACAGAGTCTGTGCTGAAAGTTGTTGCACCTTTTTCTTTTATTTTGGTGATTTCTCTATGGTTTGTGAGTTATATTATGAAGATAACTTGGTGTTCTTAACATGTTTTGAGTTCTAAACATCACCCTAAGGTTGTTGTCCTGATTTTGGTTTCATTTAACAAGCGCATTTTATTGTGTTATCTTAACCGTCCTGTTGATTGGAACTTGCGGGCTGTTGTATATAAGGATATTATCTCACGTCCTTCATGACTTCTTAAGTGTTGTTATAAGACTGTTTTAGGTCTGGTTAAATGTGTAAATGTTGCTGGAACAGTTTGGTTAAAGTTGGAATAGGTTTGGAGTTGCCGACATCGAAAGGTAGCGAAGGAAGGTAATGTTATGCTGTCCATTTTTAGATTGTGTGGAATTGTGATGTGTTGTGCTTTGTGGGTTGTTGTAAGACAGTTATGGCATTAAAATAGTCTCTACATGATGTGTACATGCTAATGTGTATGAGAAAATACTATTAGGGATGGAAATGTTAAAGGAATACGCACGGGTTTATAAATAGCCGCTTGCTGCCCGTGTGTTGTTTTGTTATGTAATAGGGCTGCCAAGATATGTCTATTGGCTACCAATGCTACTTTTATCCCTTATGATATTTTAGATAAGTATTTGGAGAAAGGGAAGGTTATCTTGAGATAGTAACAAGGTCCGACGACGAGGTATGCAAGGTTACTTGATTTTGTATCACTTGGCATGAAATATAGATCTCTCCTTGCTACATAAAGGAATTTCACAAACTCTGACAGACTATTAACCATGTCTCCACTATTGTACATGTTCATATGATTCCATACATAGTCACCTTCAAAACTGCATACACGTTTGGATACCAAGTTATATGAGTTCTTGTTACTAGATAAAGTTCACGAGTTGTCCATTCTATACGCATTTCATCATATGTGTAATGTACTCTTTTCATTGTCATGTTGTCTTGTGTTATTATCCAAATGTTCACAAGCTACATATACAGTCCTACAGCACCAATATTATGGCCACCAAAAGAATCATCTCAAAGGTAATTGAAAGATAAAGTATACAGTTTTTGATAGGTGGTAGCTCGAGGGGTGGAGATAGCACCTAGCCAGGGACGATCCTATCAACGGAGGGTAGCCTGAGGGGTTAAGTAAAACCTAGCCAGGGACAAACCTGATACAGTTCACCACTGATCAATTGGTCATTTGTTTTACAGTTGTTCCCAGATTATACAATAAAGGTAAAGTATTATAAAGAACATAAAGTACATGATTCCACAGTGTAGCTAAGGCTGGTCCATGATCTTCCGCAGATGTGTGGTTTCATTTGAGTTGTTACTTTATATACAATATATCCTGCCTTACATATTCAGTACATTATCTCATACTGACGTCCCTTACGGGGGACCTGCATTTCATGTTGCTGGTACAGGTGCTAGTAGATCTCCCCAGTAGGAGTACATGATATTCAGCTGCTGTCACCAAGCTCCAGATTGCTTCCGGGCTTTGTATATGTCTAGAGCTTACGTGTTTTTATTGCATAGTTCGTTGAGACGGGGCCTGTTCCGACCGTTATTAGATGTTTTTCTTTATTTAGAGGCTTTGTAGACTATGTAAATTAAAGTGCGATCATGTCTACTACTTTAAATACCGTGGCTCCAACGGCCTAGTCATATGCATTTTCTTTTGCCTAGTTATCATTGTTTATCTGCTTAAAGGAATGTCAAAGGTAAAAATCTCTTATAATACGTATAGAAAGCACATGAATACAGGTTGCTTCTCCTGAGCCTTATCGACAGTAGAAAATACTAGGTCATTTAAAGCAAGTTTTTGAAGTTTTCAGCAAAGGAGAGAGTCATATAGTGAGCAAGAAATTGGAGTAGAAATTATTAGGGTTTATCTTTAGAGACTACATTTTGGAGAAGAGATTCAATAATGGATTAATTTTAACTTTCAATCTTGTGATTCTCAATAGACATTGGGTTTTCTTGTTCTTCAATCTTTTTGCTATGTGATTAACCATGTTTTCTATATGAATTGTTTTTTTGTTTTCCCAAGATATGAGTAGATAAACCCAAAATTGGGGTTGTCGGAACCATGAAAATCTAACTTAGAAAACCCAGATTATTTGCAATTCTTAGAATGTGTATATGTATGTATTAATAATTTCTCTTCATTTTGAATGTCTTCTAGTGGTGGCCAACATTAGAACTTGCTTAGTGTTATCTTTCCAATCGAGGTGGTAATGAATAGGAAAAGAGAATGATTAATATGATTCGATGATGTGTTTTTGTCTAATCAACCTAACTCGACCAAAGGGAGGTTGACTGGGACTATGGGTAATGGTTAGTTGAGCACACTATGGAGATGGGCCAAGTCCCATAGTGAAATTCGACTTTCACCTTTGACCAAAGGATTGAAAGAACCTAAATTACTGTCCTACATGCGATATTCTAGTTAAGAATTGTAAAATCCGGGGAAGTTGAGTTAGTGAATCATGGGGAACATAATATCCCAAGTTGCTCTCCATTATTATTTGTCTTCCAATTTTAGTTAGTCTAGTTTAATTTCCTATCTATCATTGCAAATCCCCCTTTTAGAGAATTGAGATAGTTGATGTTTGAACTCATTATTGGTGAAACAAGTTGCAAAAGTCCCGTATTCCATGTGGGATTCGACCCTAACCTTGGTTAGGTTTATTTCTTTGACAATCACTTTTACTTCAAAAAGAGGCATATCTTGAGCATGATCATTTGATGCAAGCTTGTCAATATCCAATCCTAGGCCCTCAGTACGACATGTCGAATGGGAAACCCAAAGGTACCCCAAACAAGCCTCATAGCATACGTGAGCATATCCTTGGTTGTGGAGCAGAAGTCAAGCATCAAATAAATCAACTAAGGAGATTCAGGACTTTGGGCTCAGGCATGGGAAAGAAAAGGAAAAGAGAACTCTATCATATATTCACAACAAAGAGTAAGGGGAAGGTTATTAGCATTCAAGCTATGGGGAAGTGGAGACTTAGGAAGATTATCACTAGCCATCAACATCCAACAAAACGTACAACGGATAGGGACTAAAGGAAATATCCATAGATATATAAGTGTCATAAGAGTCAAGCTAATCATATTATCCAACAACACCTCTAAACATGAGTGAAACGGGCGCTAAGACATCCCCCGGGATCATCCTCAAAGATACATAACAAAAGTAAACAAGTCTTAATATAAGCATGATAGATAATGGTTGTAGTCCCCAGAATGGATAACTCACCACAAGTATGCCTTTAAGCAAACCAACTAGCCACATGGAGGTGCATACATAGGAGCTCCGGTCCCTATATGGTTAGATCATAGAGGAAAACAGTTTGCGCTAGTACTTAGAATGTACTAAGTATACAAGGTACAATGCAACAAGGAAATATAATCCATAAACATACAAGATGCATAATCATATACAATGGATATAAGCTCAATATGACATGGATGATCAATGCTTTAGTCAGAACATGCATGAAAGATAATCACAATCTCAGAACATAACATACATATGTGGTAAGAGACTTTAATCGACATATAAGACCATGCAAGCTACTACATGGAATTTTGATATTTTCTTCACTCTAAAAAAAGAGTGGTCTACTTGCCAAGGTAAATCATACCCCAACTTTATTCCATAGCCTTTTTTGTAGGGTTACATGATACCCTTACATTATGGCCTTTTTGATAGGTGCACATAATACCCTTACCTTACGGCACTACCTTTTCGGTAGGTGTTAGAAAATATTCTTACCTTATAGCATGACCTGTTCAGTAGGTGTTAGAATATATCCTTACCTTGTGGAATTGCTTTATTTTTACATAGGTGTTAGAAGATATCCCTACCTTGCAGAATAATCTTTTCAGTAGGCATTAGCCCATTTAGGGAAAATAATAGAAACCTATAGTGGCATATAGTTTAGGGATAATGAAAATCTACCCAAGTCCTCTCAGTGCTAAGTCAATATCCCACGGAATATATAAATCATAATTATACTTATAATATGCATAGACTTGTAGTATCATAATATCATCATACGAGTAGCTCATCAAAACCATTGCATCATAGCATTATAAAAAGGGCTAAAACATCTTGCATAACATTCATAGAAATTTTCATGAATTCATAACATACTTAACTTCCCATAATCATTCATTATCTTCGCAAACTTGCATATTTATCATGACAATATATCACTTGATACTATAATTTAAATAACCCATGATGAGATTCAAAGAACCATAATAGTTAAAACAGGACAATTTTTAAAAATCCATCAATTCATGCAATTGGGTGGCAATAATTGCTTATTTGAATATAATATTAATGATTTAGATCAAAATATAGAATTTGGATAAAGATTTAACAAGACCCATTTAAGAAATTATCAGCCTAATGTATATATATCAACCAAATGTAGTAATGTAAAGAATTCTTAAATACAAACTCATTTCATGCAATTTAAATCAATAAATAACAATTTCTAATATGAATTATGCATATAATTAGAAATATGAAGTACTCATAATAAAATAAATCTTGAAATTAAAGATTGTGTTGAAAGGATCTTGGACTCCATGGGTGGAAGGACCCATGGATCAATAAACCCACATACCTCAGAGTAAAATAAAGAAGAAACTTGAAGAGAATCTTGAAAGAAAATCTTAGAAAAAGTTGAAGCTTTTTCTTCAATAGTGGATTTGAGTCCTCTTACTCAAGAGGGAAATCAGAATTAGTAAAGAGGAAGGTTATTCGGGGATAAAAATAGGATTAAGAAGGTGTATTTAGGCTAAATGAGTTGAAAACCCCCGAATGTAAAAATATCATCAAGAGTAAAAAAGAACTGACATTTCAATGTGTCTCCGGGGCAAAATCCACGGTCTACCGGTCCCATCACTGAACTATTTGGCAATACACCGAATGGACCTTTGGGTCTCCCCCTTTGATAGATTCTAAAGATTTTTGAGACAATTCAGTGGTCAAAATTGGCCCATCACCTAAATATTCGGTGGATTGCAGAAATTGATAGTTTTGACAAGTTATAGTAAAATGACCAGAATATTTTACTCCCAACTCAGAATAAGGATAAATTGCATATGTTGGAATGATAATTAAAAGACATACAATTTGGTAGGTAATAGGATACCTAATTCATTATATGCTAAAAGATTCAGTCATTTAAAGTTGTCCCTTATATGAGCACATACCAAAATAGAGTGATGGGAATCTTTGTCTTGGCTTAACGTAAGAGATGCCTTATGACCCCAAAACCACATGTAATACACTTTGAATACCTAATTATTGATATCAACACACTAGTCGCCATCAATTTGAGTCTATATGAATATGAGGACAACTCGGATCTTAGTAAGATCTAAGATGTAAATAAAAGTTCTTAATGAATAAATGATGTGGTGGAGGATCTGTCATCTAATTTAATGAATGAATGTTGATGGTGGAGTATCTCCTATCTAAGGAATAATTATGGATAAATCTTATGACTTTGACTTTATGATGTCTAAAGGATTGGGAATAGGATAAATTGCCCTTCAGTATGACTTTTCATTATGTAGATTATATGACTCTATGACTTATGATTCTCTACTCTAGCGAGAGCACTACCTAGCATCGAGTAGATTAGAGGCAAGTACCCAAGTTCCAAAACTATATGCCACCATAGGTAAAGGGATTAGAGATGAATACCTAAATCCCTGAGAGGCGAGTACCTGATTCCAGGGGCTTAAGGCGAGTACTCGAGTTCAAGAACTAGGGGAGAGTACCCAATTCACAAAAGGCTTAATAGATCCACTTAAGAATTAGTAGGTTAACCTTGGCAAAGTAACTTCCCCCTTTCTTCCGATGTAGGGACAACATCAAGTCTCTATGGATTAGTTCATATGATTTGTTTATGGTGTCTCTCACTATGTCATATGAACTTTTCAAAAGCTTATGGTGTATTGTATTCTTGTCCTATGATCTTGTAATGATCCAATCGTGGGGCTTAAGTGTTACACGGCGAATGGAAAACCCGAAGGTAACCTAAGTAAGCCTCTTAGGATACCTTGTGCCGATCCTTTTTTGCAGAATAATAAACAAACATTCTATAAATAATTACAAGGTAATAGGGGCTTGCGACTCATGCTACAAGCATAGATAGGGGAAAGGGATTCGCATGATCACATGGCAATCAAGTACTATAGGGAGGTTAAGTATGACTCAAGCTATGAGGAAGTAGGGACTTAGGACTTTCATCTCTTTCCATCATCATCAATAGCATCAAATCACATCACAAAAAGGATAGTGTCTGAAGGAAAAATCTCCATAAAAGTTCAATATCTCATCATAGTTACATAGACTAAGTATAATATCCATTAAACGGTCTAAAAATGTGCTTCGTAAATGCTCATAATCATACTTTTCATATATCTCAAAATACATACGTCATATCAAAAATCTGACTTCATATTCTTGATCAGGGGAAAAATTGAGTGGGAAATGGGTATAGCCTAGATTTAGAAGATCCGTAGTGAAAAAAATGATTTTTGCTAATTTTTCAAAAATAGTGGCGATCCGCGCCAGGGGCGCAGAGTAGTGTAGAAGTTTCTTTCACATTGGTCCGCATCATAGACCAAATGTAGACACAGTTTTTCCCTTATTTTTCTATTTCGACCAAAGGGTGTTGGGGTCATAGCCCTATGCCCACTTAAGCGTTCACCAATACTTAGCCATTTTTCAACTCTAGATCACTCAAAACCCTCCCAAAGACCTCTTCAAGACATAACCAAATATTTCATCCAAATTCAAGCATCTCAAGCTTAACTCCGGATCTCAAGAATTCGATTCAACCTTCAAGTCTCCTTCGAGTCTATATCAAGAAAACCCAAGTTTAAGGTATGTAGGTTTCATTCATGGGTTCCTTTCACCCATGGAGCCCAACCTTACTATTTTATTAAAATTGTATAATTAAAGTTGTATTCTTATGGATATCTATTATTATGAAATACTAGCATGAAATAAGTTAGAGTTTTGTCAAAAATAGCTGATTATGCATGAATATCTATTTTGAGCTTATACTATGAATAAATATTTGTCTATTGAGACTCTACATGATTCAAGCTATGAAATCTATGAACTATTGTGAAGTTTTGACATGATTTACAAGTTACCCATGATGGAGTTTTACCATGATTTTGGTGGTTGATTTACATGCTTAAGGATGCATTGATTTCACTATTTCATGATCTATACTCTTGCATTTCACATGATTTGAACTTGTGTCCATATATACCCACCATATGTTATATAAAATATCTTGAAAAGAATTCTCAAGTTATCCTATGACCCATTGCATGATTTTTACAAGTATCGAGCATTGATGAGTTATTGAGTTCTTATGCTAAGATTTATGCTCTTGTAAATTGTGAATCCTCCCAGAAGGGGTTAGGAACTATGTTATATGCCTTACCCACTAATACAAGGCCAATTTCTACATGAAAGGGTTATGAACTATGTTATTTACTTTATCCTCATGTATGATTCAATGTTATGCAATATTTTATGCTCATATAAAGTGGTTATGTACTACGTGGTACGCCTCACCCTCATATGCAATTCAATGTTATGTATCATCTTATGTTTACATATAGGGGATATTACCTATTCTATCTAGCTACCCTTATGTACTATTCGTTATCTCATGCTTACATGTAGGGGTTATGACCTATGCTACTTCTTTACCCTTGTATACTACCCATTACCTACTAGAAGGGGTTATGACCTATGCTATTTCTTTACCCTTGGATACTACCCATTACCTACTAGAAGGGGTTATGACCTATGCTATATATCTCACCCTCTTTTACAAGGTAGTTGGATGATCTATTCATGTTACTTTATAGTGTTAAACAAGATATGCAAGTATGATTATTCTTAAGTATGTTTCATCTTACATATTGATTACACATGGCATATTGAGCTTATGTTCATTGAATATGATTAAGCATCTTGTTATAATGCCTTATGATTCTTATTACATTGTATCCCTAATACTTAGTACATTCAGACATATTAACGCATACTTTATGCTTACATGATATCACCATGTAGGAACCAGAGATCCATTTGATCATCCTCCTCCTCCACGTGGCTAGTTTGGTTATTATGAAGAAAGCTAGTTAGCAAGTCCTCAATTCCGAGGATGATATCTATTCTCATTCATGCTTTATATATACTTGCTCTTACTTGAATACTTATTAAATGAGGGTGAGCACGGGAAGTTTCTTGGCCCTTGTTGCATTCTATGTAGAAGTGTCATTGGATATTATGTCATGATATGTCTATGATTTTGAAGCATGACTCTTCTTATTATTATTATGAATTTTTTCCCTTAGTCCCTTGTCCCTTTTTTCATTTATTTGATTCTTATGTTTGTTTAATTTGCTTCAGCAACCACGGATGTGCACACTATATGCTGAGAGTCTTGTTTGGGTTATCTTAGGGCTTTCTATTAATCGTGTCACATCTGGGCCCTAGGGTTGGGTCATGATAAATATAGTATCAGAGCACTAGGTTTGTAAAGGTCCTCAAAATCCAACATACGGCGTTGATTAGAGTTTTATTCATGGTTGTGAAGTGCGCCACAACTATGAATGGGAGGCTATGAGGCATTTTTGAAATGTTTCACTTCTTCATGGTCTTGATCATGCTTTAGGTGTAAGATAAGACTTTTTCCCCTAACAGATGCTCCTTTTCTTTTATATCATGTCGCTACAAAGGGAAAGTCCAAGGAAGACTTGTGCACTTATGGGACAACATGTCTGCCCTGCTCCTCAAGATGGAGGGGCTACTGAATTTGAGTTCGAGAATGCCATTACTATGTTGGCCCATGTAATGAGCAACCAATTATATCAAAAGGCTCAATCTCCACATGCTCATACTCCGACCTCAAGAGTGAAAGGTTTCACTAGAGTGAACCCACCGGAGTTCCATAGATCTAAGGCGGAGGAAGACCCCCAAGAGTTCATAGATGAGGTGTATAAGGTGTTAGCCATTATGGGGGTGAATTCGAAGGAAAAGGCTGAACTAGGTCCTATCAACTTAAAGGTGTCTCTCAAATTTGGTTTTCTGAATGGAGGATGGAGAGGGGAAGTCACGATGTTATTCCTTGGGAGGAGTTCAAAGCCGCCTTCCTTAATCGATTCTTCCCTATAGAGTTAAGAGAGGATAAAATGATGGAATTTATGAACCTTAAGAAAGGTTCCATGAGTGTGAGGGAGTATGCCCTCAAATTCAACAAGCTTACCAAGTATGTTCCACATTTGGTGGCCGAACCTAGATTAAGGATAAAAAAGTTTGTGTCGGGAGTGTCTAACCTGATGAATGATGAGTGTCGTACCGCCATGCTAGTGGCTGATATGGACTTGTCCCAGCTCATGACATATGCCGAACAACTCGAAGGGGTGAAACTTAGGAAGAGGAGAACTGTTGAGGGTGGTTTTTAAAATGCTAAGGGTGCTTGTTTCCAACAAGGTCACGAATTTCAAGGCCAAAGGTCCTCTAGTGCTCCAAACAAGAGATTTGCTAATGATGGGATGGTTAACCTAAGGTTCCAAGGTGGCAATAGTGGACAAGTTTTACAAAATGCTCAAAATGTTAAAACCTTCATCTTAGTAAATACTTAAAGGATTCAAATGGATGTTATGGGTATGGAAGAGTAGGCCATAAGCCTATTGATTTTCCTTATGCTCGAAACACGGGCAAAGATGGTCATCCTCAAGGTGAAGGTGGTCACGTTGATCAAGGGGCTCAAGGAGGCCAAGAAGGGGGTACTCCACGACATAATTGGTTCTATGCTCTTCGAAGGAGGCAAGGAGGGGATCAAGCACCCGATGTTGTTACCAGTATGTTAAAGGTTTTTTATTTTGACGTGCATGCTTTGATAGGTTTGGGTGCCACTATTTCTTTTATTATTCCTAATTTGTAGCTAGTAAGCTTCATGTGTGTTCTGAATTATTACATGAACCTTTTTTGTGTCTACCCCCATTGGTGAGTCTATTGTTGCTAAAAAAGTCTATAAGGGTTGTTCCATTTGCATGAAGTCTTGTCTTGTGATTTTGCTGAATTTGGTATGGTGCAATTTGAGAATTTCCCTAGGGTGTATTGGTTACATGCATATCATGCTTCCATTTATTGTAGAGACCATAAAGTTAGATTCCAATTCTCTAATGAATTTCTACTTGCGTAGGAGGTTGTAAAGTGGTAGTAAAGGGTGGGTAGGTTCATCTCTTGTTTTAAGGTCCAAATTAATCTTTAAGGGTTGCATTTACCATGTCGTAAGGGTTAAGGACGTTGAGTATAAAAGCCTTCCTATTGAGTCGGTTTCGATAGTCAATAATTTTCTTAATGTCCTTCCCAATATTCTGAATTTGTGGTAATGTCTTTTGCTTGACCAATCCCCCGGCTATGTTTCTGGATCTTAGGAATAGGGTAATTAAAGCCTACCTTGATAGGTGTGTGGTAGTTCTGTGGATGATATATTGATTCCTTTCCAGAGTGAAGAAG
The DNA here is from genome assembly GCA_011800125.2 of Solanum clarkiae. Classification (NCBI taxonomy): domain Eukaryota; kingdom Viridiplantae; phylum Streptophyta; class Magnoliopsida; order Solanales; family Solanaceae; genus Solanum; species Solanum clarkiae. Next base: position 22,488 of record JAABOM020061461.1, read on the forward strand.
AGCTTGTGAATTTTTTGAGGGTGTTGTTACAACTTTGAAGGATGAGAGGTTGTTGTTAAGCATGAAAAGTGGGAATCTTGGGTAACTTCGAGGTGACTAGAGAGGTTCATCAGTTGGCTAAATTTATGTTTAGAATGGTACTGTAGTGGCTTAATAGTTCCAAATCCAATTTGGTTGAAGAGGTCAAGATAGAGCAAGACCTTAACCCCGCCTTGCTAGAGTTGAATGCTTCAGTGGAAGATGGTGAAGTGGAGATTTTCTCCCAACGGGGAGATGGTGTCCTTAGGTACTAAGTTAGGCTATGTGTGCTTGTGTTGATGATTGGGTTCACTTGAAAGTCCCACCCAAGAAGGGTGTGATCCGATTTGGCAAGAAAGGGAATTGAGCCTAAGATTTGTGGGTCCTTATCGAGTGTTGAGGAGAATTGTTAAAGTTACTTATGAATTAGAATTGCCTACGGGAAATAGATATGGTTCATCCGGTCATTTATGTAGCTTTGTTGAGGAGATACATTGGTGACTCAAGTACTACAGAACTCTTTGAGGTTGTGGGTGTTGTGGAGGATGAGTTGACCTATGAGGAGGTCTCAGTGGAGAAATTGGATGGACATGTGGAGAGGGTAAGGAACAAAGATGTAACATCCATCAAGGCCCTTTGGAAGAATCGTCAAGCCGATAGCGTCACTTGGAAAGCCGACGTGGACATGAACAACTGAAATCCATACCTCTTACATTCTATTCAATCTTAAGAAAGAAAAATAAGTCCCTTATATGATTTCAAGTCTTAAGTTTCAGCCCTCATATCATGTTGCATGCATTCGTGTTTATGGTAACAAATTTATGGTGATTTTTGACATTCACGTCGAGAATTTTGAAAATGATGTTTAGATGTAACTTTCGCAATCATGTCGGACTGAAATCTTCATGATTAGTTCTTTTATATATGTTTCTTTGATATTCGGGGATGAATGTTCCCAACGGGGAGATATTGAAATGCCCCAAAAATATGCTTCGGAAATGTCCATATTCATAATTTTCATATATCTTAAAATTCGTATGTTATATCAAAAATTTAACTTCATATTCTTGATCTGGGGGAAAAATTGAGTGGGCAAAGGGTATAACTCAAATTTTATAAGACCCATTGTGAAAAATCATTTTCGCTAATTTTTTAGAAAGAGCGGCGATCCACGCCCTAGCCTCGACGTGCCAGGGGCGCAGAGTAGTGTAAAAGATGCCTTCGCATTGGGTCCACATCACAGACCAGACGCGCACCCATGCAGGTTTTCCCTTGTTTTTCTGTTTTGGCCCAAGGGAATTGGGGTCATAGCCCCGTTCCCACTTAAGCATGAAGTTACCCATACTTAGCCATTTTTCAACTCTATATCACTCAAAACCGTCCCAAAGACCTCTCCAAGACTTAACAAAATATTTTGTTTAAATTCAAGTGTCCCAAGCTTAATTTCAGATCTCAAGAACTCCATTCAAAATTCAAGTCTCCTTCAAGTCTATATCAAGAAAACCCAAGTTTAAGATATGTGGGTTTCATTCATGTGTTCCATTCACCCATGGAGCCCAACCTTCCTATTTTATGAATATTGCACGATTTAAAATTGTATATCTTATGGGGTATCTATTATTATGAAATATGAGCATGAAATATATTTGGGTTTTATCAAATTTTGTTGATTATGCATGAATAACCATTTTGAGATTAAACTATGAATAAATCTTTATCTGTTGAGACTATACATGATTCAAGCTAAGAAATCTATTAACTATTATGAAGTTTTGATATGATTTACAAGTTACTCACGATGTGGTTTTACCACGATGTTGGTGGGCTAATTTACATGACTTTAAGGTGCATTGATTTCACTATTTTATGATCTATACTCTTACATTTTACATACCATATATCCCACTACGTATTTGATAAAATGTCTTGACAAGAATTCTCAAGTTTTCCTATGACCCATTGAATGATTTTAAGAAGTCTCGATTGTTGATGAGTTATTTAGTTCTTATGTTAAGGTTATGCTCTTATGAATTTTGAAACCTACTAGAAGGGGTTTGAACTATATTATATGCCTTACCTTCTAGTACAAGGCCAATTTCTACATGAAGGGGTTACGAACTATGTTGTATACTTTACCCTCATGAATTATTCGATGTTATGTAATACCTTATATTCATATGAAGGGGTTATGAATTATGTGGCATGCCTCACCCTTATATGGGATTCAATGTTATGTATTATCTCATGCTGACATGTAGGGTTATGACCTATGCTATTATGCTAGCCTCATGTACTATTCATTATTTCATGCTTACATGTAGGGGTTATTGTCATGACCCAAGCCTATGGCCTAGACATGACATGGTGAATGGGGAACCCAAAGGGACCACCAACAGGCCTCTTAACATATCATTATACATCCTTTGTCGCGGAAGCAATTAAACAATAGTAAGAGAATATAAATAAGGGCAAAGGGACTAAGGGAGTCTTTCATAGCTTAAAACATACAAGAGTTAAGAGAGGCAAAGCTCATAACATCATTATATAACTTGTCCAGCAACACCTCTAAACTTAGAATTGAGTGGGGGCCAAGATAACTTTTCGGGCTCACCCTCATAGTCCAAAGCATATAATAAGATAAAAAGAATCTTTGCATAACATAAGATCAAAAGTTATCGTCCTTGGAGTTAAGGACTCACTAAACTTGCTTTGATGATATTACTAGCCACGTGGAGGAGGATCAATAGGAGCTCTAATTCCTATATGGTAACATCATGTAGGTACAAGATATGTGTTAGTACATTTGAATGTACTAAGTATGTGGGATGCAATGCCAAAAGAGTTAAGAAACATAATCAAAATGCATAATATAGGCAATGGATAAGCATAGTAACAATATGACATATATGAAAAATGCTTGAAGTAAAACATATTTATATAGAACATGTTACATGTGAAGGAAGAGACCATTATCATAGAACAAGCAAACTTAGTACTTGGAGTCCAAGGTACACCACCCTTGGAAGTGTTTGAGGAATCAACCCCTCAATTGGTTGGTGGTTGTCATACCCTACCATCCATGGTGATTGAGGTATCAACCCCTCAATTTGGTTTATGGTTATTACACCCTACCATCTGTGGTGATTGAGGCATCAACCCCTCAATTGGTAGAAGGTTGTCACACCCTACGATCCATGGTGATTGAGATATTAACCCTTCAACTGGTTGATGCTTGTCACAGCATACAATCTACGGTGATTAAGGTATCAACCCCTTAATTTGATTGATGGTTATCACATCCTACCACCCATGGTGATTGAGGCATAACACCTCCTAAACTAGGCATGGTTAACTCGCAATAAGATAGATACTTCTCATGAAAACAACACATATATACCTTCCTTTCATCATTATAAAGTCATTCAAATCATTTGTCATGTAATGGATCATCAATAGCTCAAGAATCTAAAACTGGATATTTTAGCAAACAATTGGCGGGTGTGTAATGCTAGTATAAAATGATGCAATTCAAGAGTGAAATCAGGTTTGAAATATTAATGTAAAATCACCCACAAACACCAGGTAATACCCTCTTGCAAGATACATCAAAACCCCTCATCAAATCGCACAATAGATCCTAGCTTCATGGCTCAAAACATGCATAGTTGAACAACCTTTCATAAAACCCCAATATGGTTTATACTCAAAATTCATAATGAGATATACCCATATATAAATCAACTTGATAATATGCAATTTATATAAAAAGCAAGATTGGGTACCATGGTTGAAAGGACCCATTGTTGAAATCCATATACCTCAACTTTGGAGAATTCCTTGATGAAGATTTGGTTGAGAACTTGAAGCTTGAATGAAATCCTTAGATCCGAAATGGGATTGGGACACTAGAATTTTAGGTGGAATATTTGTCTAAGTCTTTGAGAGAGTTTTCAGGAATGTCTTGTATGATATGGGATTGAAAAATGACTAAATATATGCGTTTTATGCATGGGGAGGCGTAGGCCCAAGACCCAAAGGCCTTGAACTAAAATAACAAAACTAACAAAAAATAACACTGGTCCGCCACGGCGGTGCATCGCTGTACCTATGCAGATCATCACTGGAATTTCAAAATTTGTGAAATCTATTTTTTGTTACGGGTCCTCTAAAATTAGGTTTATACCCATTTCCCACTCAATTTTGCCTCCTGAACAAGAATATGAAGCCAAAATTTTTATATCATGCATGAATTTTGGGGTACATTGAAATTACGATTATGGGCATTTTTGAGGCACATTTTCGGGCATTTTTTGGATCATTTCAATATCTCCCCCTTGGGAACATTCGTCCTCGAATGTCAAAGAAAAATATATAAGAGAAGTAAATAAGATAATTTCAGCCCACACAAGAATGCAACAATGCACTTAAACATCAGTTCAAAAATCTCGACATAAGTGTCAAAATCACCATGAACTTATCAATTTAAAAATGAATGTATGTAAATGACATAAGGGATGAAACTTAAGACTTGAAATCACATAGGGAACATAGATTATTACTTTACGCTTGAGTAGGATGGAAGAGATAGGGATATCGTTTTTGCATGTCTGCTTAGGCTTCCCATGTGGCATTTTCAACTTGTTGATTCCTCCAAAGGATCTTAACAGAAGCTACATCCTTGTTCCTTAACCTCTTTACTAGTATATCAAAAATTTCAACCAAAACCTCTTCATAAGTCAAGTCATCTTCAACAACACCCATAATATCCAATGGCACAATAGCATTTGGGTCACCCACACACTTCCTCAACATAAACACTTGGAAGACCGGAGGAACCAAGTCTATCTCACTAGGAAATTTCAACTCATAGGCCACCTTGCCAATCTTCCTTAACACCCTATAAGAACCCACGAATCCTGGACTCAATAAGGCCATCTCTCCCATTTCAAACCATCCAACCGGTGACCTACAACATCTATCATAAAGGGCCTAATATAAAATTAACCTCATCAAGTCATCAGCATTAGGCACAACTAATCTACCTTGGCACCTAAGGGAACCATCTCCCCCTTGAGAGAAAACCTCTACCTTACCATCTCTCACCAAGGCCTTCAACTCTGACAAGGTGGGGTCAAGATCTTATTTTGCCTTTACCTCCTAAACCAATAAAGATTTAGAACCATCAACCACCACTACACCACCATTGCCAACCTCTTCCAACCTAACCTCCAATCTAGATAACCGTTGGACATCTCTAGCCACCTCCTTTCCACCATCACCAACATGAGCTAGGCTACCTACAGACGCCCTACTCAATCATTGACCACAACGTTAGCCTTACCAGGATGGTAATGCACACTCATATTTTAATCCTTAAGAAGTTCTAACGACCTTCGTTGTCTCAAGTTGAGGTCTTTTTGAGTCAACAAATATTGGAGACTCTTATGATCAGTAAACACATCAACATGTACCCCATATAAATAATGATGCCAAATTTCCAAGGCAAATACCATGGCAACCAATACAAGATCATATGTAGGATAATTCATTTCATGGACCTTGAGTTATCTAGAAGCATAGGCTATCACCTTACCATTTTACATCAAAGCACAATCCAAGATAATTCGTGAGGCATCACAATACACAACAAACCTTTCCAACAATTTTGGTAGAGACTAGATAGGAGCGGAGATAATCTTATCTTTCAAAGTTTAGAAACTCTTTTTGCACTCATCGGTCCACACAAATTTAGCGTTCTTTTGGGTCAACGTAGTCATAGGAGAAGCAATAGAAGAGAACAATTCACAAATTTCTGGTAATAACCCGCTAAGCCCAAGAAGCTTCTAATATCCAATGGATTCAAAGGTCTAGGCTAATTTCTAATCATCTTCATCTTCTTAGGATCCACTTTTGTACCATCCCCCGCCACCACATGACCTAGAAAGGCAACCTCTTGCAACCAAAACTCACACTTCTCATACTTAGCATACAACTTCTCTTCTCTCAATATTTGTAACACCACCCTCAAATAAGCCACATGCTCCCCCTCACTATGGGAATAGATCAAGATATCATCAATGAATACCACTACAAACAAATCAAGGTAGGGTTTAAAGACCCTATTCACAAGATACATGAAGATAGTCGGTACATTCGTTAACCCAAAGACATAACCACAAAATTATAATGCCTATTCATAGTCCAGAAGGATGTCTTGGGAATATCACACTCCATCACTTTAACTTAATGATACCCAAAGTGAAGATCAATCTTAGAGAACTGACTAGCCCCTTGAAGTTGTCAAATAGATCATCAATTCCTTAGTAGAGGGTACTTATTCTTTATGGTGACCCTAATAAGTTGTCGATAATCAGTGCACATTCCAAGGGAACCATCCTCCTTCTACGCAATGACAACGGGAAGCTCACTAGGAAAGATATCAAGGAACTCATTAACCACCATAACTGGCTCTACAGGAAAGACTTTGGACTCAACATCCCTAACCCTCACGGGATGATAGAGTCTCCCCTTACAAATCAACTGATGGGATTGAATATAAGAAATGAATCTACCCTTGACCACCATCTCATGACTCTTCCACTCACGAATGGGCTCGTTAGGGAATTGGAATCTAACTCTATGGGTCCTATAAATTAAGGAGACCGAATATGCCTGCAACTAATACACCTCAAGCATGACATCAAAACCCACCATATTTAATTTAACATTGTCACAAGACAAGATCTATCCAACATGACCACAGAACAATTCCTATTGACCTCCCTACCAACAATAAACTTACCAATTAGGTAGATACCAAACGTTCACACAATAATTTGGGCTTAACATGAAATATTTTGGCAACCAAAGGAGTACCAAAAGAAAGAGTGGCACCTTCCAATGCATACACATAAAAATCAAAGACTTTTAGCATACTAGTGACAACATCGGGCACCTCATCTACCCCTTGACTCCCTTGAAGATCATAGAACTGATTGTGCCTTGGGGCACCACCTTGTTGGCCTCCTCTTGCCAAGGAATCGTATTTGCACCCCATCCTTGTGGACGAAATATGTACCCTTGTTTAGATTACAAAGACAATGAACCTTCTTGCGACCCACTTCTCCTTAACTATAGCAAGCATTAGTAGCCCTCAAGCATGAGAAACCATGGCCTTTCTAACATTTTTGGCATCTAGGCTTTGCCACCCCCGCATCAGCTCTTTGATCCTCTTGATCAACATGACCGCCTTATTCTTGAAGTTGACCATCTTTACACCTTTTTCGAGCATATGGACAATCAACTGTCTTATGGTCTAAAATGACCCTAAAAGTGCCCAAAAATATGCCTTGAAAATAACCAAAATCGTAATTTCCACATATCTCAAAATTCATGTGTCATTTCGACGACTTCATATTCTTGTTCAGGGGGTCAAACTGGGTAGCGAACAGGCCTAAAATGAATTTTTGATTAAACGTATCAAATTATGATTGTTCAAGATGGAACAAAAATAGTGCAATTTACGTGACACTGGCGTGACACACCATTGTGTTATTTTGGCCCAGTTCTATTTTTCGGTCCAAGACTTCTAGGTCTTGGGCCTAAGGGTCCCCATATGTGAAAATACCTATACTTAGCCTTATTTTGCCCTCATGTCATCATTAAAATTCCCCAATATTCTCTCAAATACTTAGACATATATTTCACCCTAAATTCAAATCCCAAAATTCAAGGCCAATCTTAAGGATTTCATCAAGGATTTCATTCAAGCTTCAAGTTTCCATCTCCAATCTTTTTCAAAGGTTCTCCAAAGCTAAGGTATGCAAGTTTCTTTCATGGGTTCATTTCACCCATGATACCCAAGCTCTTTTTTACTCAAAAATTGCATGATTTATAGTTGATTTATTCATGGGTCTTATCTATTATGAAAATCAATGCACACTATGTTTGAGAATATGAAATTGTGAATGTTTTACCATGTTTTGAGGTATGAATCTAAGATCTATTGAAAGGTTTAGTGAAGGGTTTTAATGTCTATTACTTGAGGGTGTTACCAAGTATGTATTGAAGCTTTTGCATTGAATTTACTAACATGATTAAACTGTTGAATTGTATGATTTTACACTACCACTACACACCCTCTAAGTGTTTGATAAGATGTCCGGATGTGGTTTCTTGAGGAATTAAAGGTCCAAAGTTTGTCTTGTGAATTGAATAACTTTATGATGATGAAATGAACGTTTGTATGAGTTATGTTTATCAGAAGTATCAATGTTATTATAAGATGACCGCCTTGGTAGAGGGTATGATATCCATCAACCATTATTAAGGGGTTGACACCTTGACCACCTAATTGGAGGGTGTGATGTCCATTAACCGGTAAGGGGTTGATACCTTGACCACCTAATTGGACGGCTGATGTCTATTAACCAGCAAGGCGATGACACCTTGACCACCTAAATGAATGGTTACATGTCCATTAACCATTGTTGGGGGGTTGATACCTTGGCCACCTTAATGAAGGGTGTGATGTTCATCTACCAATTAAAGGGTATATACCTTGATCTCCCTCCAAGGGGGAGCAAAACCTTGTATTCTAAGCTCGAGTTGCTTGGACTATGATGATGGTCTCCTTCTACTTATGATTTATGATTTATATAAGCATGATTTTACTTCAAGCATCACTCATCCATGTCATATTGTTGCTATGCTATCCATTGTCTATATTTATGCATTTCGATTATGTTGCCTTTCTCTTGTTGCATAACATCCTACATACTTAGTACATTCAAATGTACTAACGCATACTCTATGCCTACATGATGTTACCACGTAGGAACCAGAGCTCCATTTGGTCATCATCCTCCTCCACGTGGTTAGTGGATTCCATTCAAGTTAGTTGGTGAGTCCTCATGTCCGAGGGCAATATCTATATTCTTATACTATGTATTAAAGACTATTTTTCCTTTTTAGTATACTTTGACTATGAGGGTGAGCTCGATTGCTTGTCTTGGCCCCAGCTAAGTTATATGTTAGAGGTGTTGTTGGTCAGATATGTAGTATGCTTGAGCTTTGACTCACTTATGATATTCAAGCTATTTACATATGAGACTCTCTCTCGTTGTCCCAATTTCCCCTTGTTTATGTTTCTTATGATGAACTATCTTGCTTCCGTGACCAAGGAAATGTGATGATATGTTATGAGGCTTGTTTGGGGTTCCTTCGGGTTCTTTATTCATTGGTCACGTCTAAGCCTTTGGCTTGGGTCATGACAAAGATGGTATTAGAGCACTAGGTTATTACATCCTCAGAGTCTAACACATCGCATCGATTAGAGTCTTATTCATGGTTATGTTGTGCACCACACCTGTGAGTAGGGGACTATGAGATATTTTAGGAATTGTTTCCCCTCTTCATGATCAAAGTCATTCCACAGAGTTGGAGTAAGTTTTTCCCCCTAATGGTTGTTCTTTGCTCTGCTAGATTAGGCCTAAGACTCAAGAAAGAAGGTCCCAAATTCCCGAGGAGCAACCTAACAATGGTGAGCTCCGAGATGCGCTTGCTATGCTTACCCAAGTTGTGGCCATCCAAGTCAACCAAGGGGCCCAAGCCCCTCATGCTACTTCCACGGGATCTAGGGTAGGGGACTTCATAAGAATGAATCCTCTGGTGTTTTATGGATCAAAGGTAGATGAAGATCCACAAGAGTTCATTAATGAGGTCTACAAGATTTTGACTACCATGGGTGTTGGGCCGAATGAAAAGGTAGGGTTGGCAACATAACAACTCAAAGGGGTAGCCCAAATATGGTATGATCAATGGAAGGGAGAGAAGGGAAATGTTAATGTGGTTTTATGGGATGAGTTCAAAGTGGCCATTCTTAATCGGCTCTTCCCACTTGAGCTTAGGGAAGCTAAATTGGTGGAGTCCATGAATTTGAAACAAGGTGCTATGAGTGTGAGGGAGTATGCCCTCAAGTTCACTCAAATTTCTAAATATACTCCTCAATTGGTGTCCGATACAAGGACTAGGATGAATAAATTTGTGATGGGTGTCTTCGACTTCATGAGTGAGGAATGCTGGTCCGCTATGTTGATTGGTGACGTAGATTTGTCCCGTTTAATGACTTATACCGAACAATTAGAGGAAGAAAAGATGCGGAAGAAGAGGGGTAAGGAGGCCAAAAGGGCCCATTTTAAAGGAAAGTTCCGGAGTCCCAAAGAAAGAAGTGTTATGGTTCCTTATGCTAGATGCCCAAGGTGTGGTAGATGCCATGATTAGCCATGCTTAAGAGGTACCGATGCTTGTTATAGATGTGGGGCGATGGGTCATAAGATGAATTATTATCCTCATAAGCGCAACTAGGGTAAGGGTGGTGAAGTTGATCAAGGGGGTTCTCCAAGACATAATCGGTTCTATGCTCTTCAAAAGAGGCAAGAGGTAGATGGGGCACCCGATGTTGCTATTGGTATATTAAAGTTTCCTTGACTTAGAGATATATGCATTCTTGGGGTCAGTGTGCCATTGTCTCTTTCTTTATTCTTTTTGGTTGCTGAAAATTCCATAAGCATTATTCCATTATCATCTTGCATTAGGTCTTCTCTTGTGATTTGTTGGAGTTGGTGTGGTAAATTTTGATGTTATACTTGGAATGGAATAGTTGCATGCATGTTGTGTCTCTTTGGTAGTAGGACCCGTGGATTAGATTCTGACTTCCTAATGAACTCGTCTTTGAGTGGGGGGTTGTCAAGTGGTACCAAAAGAGGTAGGTCCATTCTTGTCCTAAGGTCCAATTGATCTCTAAGGGTTGCCCCATGTTCTTATTGCGTAGAAGTCTTGTTTTGTGATCTTGGATAAACTTATCTTGATGTGTTGGAGGTCTTAGGATAATTTGGGCTACTTGCAAAGCATGTTTCCAATGAGCATAGAACACGTAAGGTTGTAATATGATGGTTGAGGATGGTCGATCTATTGGGTCAACTACAATGGGTTAGTCATTTCACTAAGATTGGTCTTTGGTTTTAGTTTTGTCTCCAAGTGAGCATTATTAATATTGGTGGAGTTTTTTGGTTTGCTTATGCATCAGTTGTGTGTATGGGTTTCATGAATAGGGTTATAACTTAACCTTGTCATGTTGTGGTGGCCTTTAATACTGAAGTATTGATATATTTAGAGCTCGTGAATCATTTGGAGGTAGTGTTGTAAGTCTTGGGAAATGAGAGGTTATTTGTTAAATAAGATAAGTGTGAATGGTGGGTAACAAGGAGGTGGTTAGAGCTCCTTAAGGATTATGGTATGTGTGTGCATTTGTTTCTCTGGTAGGGCTAGTGTTTTGGTTGGTGCTCTAAGTAGTCTAGTGTGTGTGGATAATGGTGGCAAAGTAGGAGACTACTGGGGTCCATCAGTTGGTTAGATTGGAAGTTAGATTGAGGAAAGTTGAGAATGGTAGTATAGTATTATTGGTGGTTCCAAATCTTCTTTAGTTGATGAGGTCTAGTTTAAGCATGGCCTTGATTTCTCCTTATTAGAGTTGGAAGTTTGGGTGGAAAGATGGCAGAATGGAGGTTATCTCCCAAGGGGAAGATGGTCGTTCTTGGCAACAAGTGGAATAGATGTGGTTAAGATTGACAAATGAATTATGGTTGTGAGTCCTTTTAGAGTATAGAGGAAGTTGGTAAGGTTGCATATGGATGGGATTTACCTAGGAATATGACTATGGATTGTTCGGTTCTTCATATTTCTAGGTTGAGGAGATGTGTTGGTGGCTCTATTGCTATAGAACTCTTTGAGATGGTGGATGGATAAGTGGAGAAGTTGACTAATGATGATGTGGTGTTCGTCAAGGCCCTTTTTGGTGGAATCGTCTATTCAAATGTGTCTCTCAGGGAGCCGGTGTGAGCATGGAGAAGCAATATCCATATCTCTTCCATTCTATTCAAGCATATGATAATATGTCAAGTCCATTTCTATGATTCCAAGTCTTGTATTTCATCTCATATGTCATTGCATGCGCTCATATTTATGTTGACAAGTTCATGACGGTTTTGACACTTATGTTGGGATTTTAAAAATGGTGTTTTAAAGTATATTGTTACATTCTTGTTGGGCTGATCTCCTTACGATTACTCTTCTCTTGTACATTTCTTTGACATTCAGGGACGAATGTTCCCAAGGAGAAGATATTGAAACCACCCCAAAAGTGCCCCAAAATGTGCTTCGAAAATTCCCAAAATTGTAATTTCCACATATCTCAAAATCCATATGTTATTTCAAAAATTTGACTTCATATTTTTGTTCAGGGGGTAAAATTGAATGGGGGATGGGCCTAACCTAAATTTTAGAGCAATCGTATTGAATTATGAACTTTTAAGATGACAGAAATACATGCAATTTACGCGACACTGGTGCGACGAGCCAGTGTGTTAATTTGGTCCAATTTTAATCTTCGGTGTAAGACTTTTAAGTCTTGGGCCTAAGGGTGCCCTGACATGAAAATACCTATACTTAGACTTATTTCACCGTCATGCCATCCTTAGCATTCCCCAATATCCTCTCAAATACTTAGACTCATATTTCACCCTAAATTCAAGTCCTAAAACTCAAGACCAATCTTAAGGATTTCATCAAGGATTACATTCAAGCTTCAAGTCTCCATCTCCAATCTTTTTCAAGGATTCTCCAAAGCTAAGATATGTGGGTTTCTTTCATGGGTTGCTTTCACCCATGATACCCAAACTCTCTTTACTAAAAAAATTACATGATTTATAGTTGATTTATACATGGGTCTTGTCTATAATGAAATCACTGCACATATGTTTGAGCATATGAAATTGTGACTGTTTTACCATCTTTTAAGCTATGAATCTAAGATCTATTAAAACGTTTGACGAAGGGTTTTGATATCTATTCTTGAGGGTGTTATCAAGTATCTATTGAAGCTTTTACATTTAATATACTAGCATAATTTCACTCGAAAATTTCATGGTTTTACACTAGTACTACACACCCTCTAAGTATTTGATAAAATGTCTGGATGTGGTATTTTGAGGAATTGAAGGTCCAAAGCATGACTTATGAGTTCAATAACTTTATGATACTGAAATGAAATCCCTCCCATGAGGCAAATATTTAGAAAATAACCCAAGAGTACATAAATTTATGGATAACTCGAAAGCACATAAATAATCAAAATGATTTTAAATTAATATTTTGTATTTATATAACAATTATTTATGTGCTTTCGAGTTATCTATAAATTTATGTACTCTTGGGTTAGTTTCATGTTTATATGAGTTATGCTTATCAGAAGTATCTATGCTATTATAAGATGACCACCTTAGTGGAGATTGTGATATCCGTCAACCATTTTTAAGGGGTTGATACCATGACCACCTAATTAGAGGGTGTGACATCCATTAAGCGGTAAGGGTTTGATACATTGACCACCTAATTGGACGGTGTGATATCCATTAAGCAGCAAAGGGTTGATACCTTGACCACCTAAATGGAGGATTAGATGTCCATTAACCATTGTTGAGGGGCTGATACCTTGGCCACCTTGATGAAGGGGGTGATGTTCATCTACCAATTAAGGGGTATATACCTTGATCACCCTAAATGAGAAAATCTTTTTCTCTCTCTCTCTCTCGCCAGAGTCAAAGCACCTTCTGATCTCTGATTCTCCGCGTAACGACAGCATTAATCCATTCTCTATCTTCTTCTTTCCTCAAGAGTCAGACCCATTCTGGCGAAGGCATCGATTCCCAGTTTTCGTCGATGGCATTAATCAGAATTCCAGACACCGGAGATGCATTCAACCAAAGTAGCCAAGTCAGTGACTGAATCATTTGGGCCTTCTGGAATATTCATTGTCTGCTCGTCATTTCCGTGAGGGTGAACTTCCGGAGACATACAACAATAATGATCTACATTCACTAAAATCAAAATAGAAAGGGCGGTGACTACTTTTCTTCGCTTCCTTCTACGGTGAACTCATGCTGAAATCTCAGCTTTTTCTTTGGGTCTTTTGCTTTGGATCGATATTTGGTGCATTTTCGGCGAGGTTACAGCGAGGTTTCAAGGTGATATCCCCTAATTCCTTATCTATTCATTATTGTTTTGACTAAAATATTGACTGTTCTTGGGTGCAAAATTTTTTTGTTCTTGTTTGCTATCTTGATTGTTCTTGGATGCCTATTGGGATTGTTCCTGACTGCCTGTTGATAGCTTTGTTCCACAATTTACTGTTGTATATTGTTGTATAGTGTTGTTAATATTGTGTATATTGTTATTGTATATTGTTGTATATTTTGATATATTGTTGTATATTGTTGTATACGGATCTTGTTACTATTGTTGTTGTGTAATTTACTATTGTTGTATATTGTTGTATATTGATATATATTATCATATATTGTTGTTGTATATTGATGTATATTGCCATATATTGTTGCACATTGTTGTATATCTATTGTTGGTAGTTATTCTTGTTCGCTTGTATATTTGCTAGATTGTATTTTTTATTATTTTGGATCTTTGTAGCTTAGAGAGTTAATAGTTCTTAGTTTAGTGGCATCAAGATCTCATGGTGGACAAGGGTCATGTCATACAATTGGGGTCAGGGGTTAGGGGTAAGGGTGGTAAGAGGGGCACGGGTTTATGCAAGTTAAGGATAGTATTGTGGAATATAGGGTTACTAGCAGGGAAGTCCATAGAATTAGTAAAATGCTTGAAAAGGAGATATATTAATATAGTGTGTGTCCAGGAGACCAGATGGGTAGGCACCAAAGCACGGGATGTGGATGGGTTTAAGCTGTGGTACTAGGGTGGTTCTAGGGATAGAATTGGTGTAAGTATCATAGTAGATGAGAATCTTAGGGAGTATGTGGTTGAGGTTAAGACGGTTAATGATAGGATGATGTTTATCAAACTCGTGGTTAGTAGACATTTGAGGAACATAGTTAGTACTTATGCGGCCCAAGTAGGCCTAGATGAGGAAGTCAAAAGACTCTTTTGGGAGGATCTGGATGAGGTTGTGCGAGGCATACCGGAGACAGAAAAAAATTTCATTGGGGGTGACTTTAATGGGCATATCGGGGCAACTACTTGACCATTTGGTGGTGTTCATGGAGGCTTTGGTTTTGGGGAGAGGAATGGAAGTGGGACGTCTCTCTTGGATTTTTCCAAAGCCTGTGAGTTAGTGATTGCTGACTCGTTTTTCCCAAAGAGGAAAAACCACTTGATTACCTTCCGTAGTACAATAGCTAAGACTCAAATAGATTACCTACTTCTCCAAAAGGGCAATAGAAGCTTATGTAAGAATTGTAAGGTTATTCCAAGTGAAAATGTTTCCACTCAACATAGGATTTTAGTGGCGGATATGGATATCAAGAGAGAAAAGAAGAAAAACGTTATGTATGCCTAACCTAGGATTAAAAGGGAGGCCTTACCCCTTCCCTTTCTCGCGAGATGGAAGAAAAATTGAGAAACTTAGAGGAGTGGAGTAGTGAAGGTAATGTGAACAGTATACGGGACACGATTGTTGGTTACATAAGAAAGGTAGCTACCAAGGTACTAGTCATTTTGAGAGGGATCTTTGGTGGACATCAGGGCGATTGCTGGTGGAATGATGAAGTCCAGGGTAAAGTGAAAGATAAGAAGGTCTCTTACAAAGAGTGGATATAGTGTAGGAATGAAAATGAAAAACAAAAGCTTAAGGTAATCTATAAGATGGCCAAGTTAGAAGCAAAGATGGAGGTGACGAATGCTAAGTCAGCAGTGTTTGAGTGCCTTTATGAGTAGTTAAGTGATAAAGACGGGGAAAAGATATTGTATAGGCTCGCTAAAGTAAGAGAAAGGAAAGCTCGCGATTTTGACCAAGCAAAGTGCATCAAAGATGAGGAGGGTGAGGTGTTGGTGGATGACACTGCCATTAAATTAAGGTGGCAGACTTACTTTCTTAAACTCTTAAATGAAAAAGGAGATAGAGATATTAAGCTGGGTAACTTGGCAAAATTTGATAATAATCGTGATTTTGGGTATTGCAGGCACTTCAGAGTTGAGGAAGTAAGACGGGCTATTAGTAGAATGAATAGGAGGAGGGGGATCGGGCCTGATGAGATTCAGATAGACTTCTGGAAGAACATGGTCAAGGATGGCATTGGGTGGTTGACTAGATTGTTAAATGCTATTATGAAGAATGCCAAGATGCCTAATGAATGGAGGAGGAGTAGAATGGTTCCATTGTACAAGAATGAGTGAGATATTCAAAACTGTAACAATTACAGGGGTATCAAGTTATTAAGCCACACTATGAAGGTTCGGGAGAGAGTAGTGCAAAGAGTAGTATCTATCTCAGAGAATTAGTTTAGATTCATGATGGGGCAGTCAACTACTGAAGCAATCCATCTTGTGCGAAGGTTAGTGGAGAAATATAGGGAAAGAAAGAAGGACCTTCATATGGTGTTTATTGATCTCGAGAAGGCATATGACAAAGTCCCAAGGGATGTCTTATGGAGGTGTCTAGAGGTGAAAGGTGTCCCGGTGGCATATATCAGGGCGATTAAGGACATTTACGATGGAGCCAAAACTCAGTTAAGAATGGTGGGAGGAGACTCTAAGTATTTTCTTGTTGAGATGGCACTCCACCAAGGATCTGTGTTGAGCCTTTTCTTGTTTGCTTTGGTGATAGATGAGCCGACGCAATCTATCCAGGAGGAGATACCTTGGTGTATGTTATTTTCAAATGATATAGTACTGATTGATGAGACTCGGACTAAAGTAAATGATAGGTTGGAGGCCTGGAGACACGTCTTAGAGTCCAAAGGATTCAAATTGAGCAGGACCAAAACTGAATACTTGGAGTGCAAATTTAGTATTGAGAGAGATGAAGAAAACTTTGATGTGAGGCTTGCCACTCAACCTATCCCCAAGAGGGACAAATTTAAGTATCTGGGGTCCATCATCAAGAGTAGTGGCGATATCGATAATAATGTCACATATCGTGTAGGGGCAGCATGTACTATATGGAGGCTTGCCTCTGGAGTGTTGTGTGACAAGAAGATACCACCTAAAATCAAAGGTAAGTTTTACAGAGTGGTGGTTATACCATCATTGTTGTATGGAGTTGAGTGTTGGCCAATTAAAAAGGCACATGTTCAGAAGATACATGTCACAGAGATGAGAATGTTGAGGTGGACATATGGTCACACCAAGAGTGACAAGGTTAGTAATGAGATCATTCGGGAGAAGCTAGAGGTGGCCCGGGTGGCCGAAAAATAAGGGAAGTGAGACTTGGTTTGGACATGTATAGAGAAGGAGTACAGATGCTCCTGTTAGGAGGTGCGAGAGGTTGGTTTTGGGAGATACTCGGAGGGGTAGAGGTAGACCAAAGAAGTACTGGGGGGAGGTGATTAGACAATATATGACGGAACTTGATCTTATTGAGAACATGACCTTAGATAGAAAGAAGTGGAGGTCGCGAATTAGAGTAGCAGGCTAATGGTAGGGTTAGGTGTTTTTTTTAATCATGTGTTTGCATTAGCTGGCGTATTATGTGTTAGTTTTATCTTATTTACATATTGTCATTCTTTTTGTCATATCTAGTTTTTTCTGCTTATGGGTTTTAAGATGAGGGTTCACAAGAAACAGCCTCTCTACTTATATGGTAGTGGTAAGGTTGGCGTATACTCTACCCTCTGCAGACCCCACTTATGGGATTTTACTGGGTATGTTGTTGTTGTTGTTGTTGTTGTATACCTCGATCACCCTCCAAGGTGGTGCCAAACCTTGGATTCTAAGCATTAGTTTCTTCGTCTATGATGATGGTATCCTTCTACTTATGTATTATGATTTATATAAGCATGATTTTACTTCAAGCATCATTCATACATGTCATATCATTACTACGCTATCCATTGTCGATGTTTATGCATTTCGATTATGTTGCCCATCTCTTGTTGCTTTGCATCCTACATACTTAGTACATTCAGACGTACTAATGCATACTCTATGCCTATATGTTACCATGTGGGAACCGGAGCTCCATTTGGACTTCATCCTCCTCACGTGGCTAGTGGATTCCATTCAAGCTAGTTGGTAACTCTTCATGTTCGATGGAAATATCTATGTTCTTATGCTTTGTATTAAAGACTATGTTTCCTTTTTTGTATATTTTGACTATGTGGGTGAGCCTAGTTGCTTGTCTTGGCCCCTGCTAAGTTTTATGTTAGAGATGTTGTTTGACAAAACATCTATAATGCTTGAGCTTTGACTCACTTATGATATTCAAGCTATTTAAATATGAGTCTCTTTCCCATAGTCCCAATTTCCCATTGTTTATGTTTCTCATGATGAACTATTGTGCGTCTGCAACTAAGGATGTGTGATGATATGCTATGAGGCTTGTTTGGGGTTCCTTCGGGTTCCCCATTCACCGGTCAGGTCTAGTCCATAGGATTGGGTCGTGACATGGTCCATCTTACCACACCCATAGCATGGACATGTGTTCCTCGAACATATGCCATCACGTTTCTTCCCATACCTTGGGCATCTAGGATGAGTCACTCCACCTTTGCCCCTGGGCTTGGCATATGGATGCCTACCTTCAGGCTCTCTTAGCATTTCCCTCTCCACTATTACCATTTAAAGTCTCAAGGGTGCCTATCGATCGGTTGAGTTAGGCGGTCATTACCTTGGCCAACACCCATAGAGCATTGCAAATCTCCGCATTCAATATATTGCCGTCTTGAGTAGCTTGAGACATACTTTGAAATGCAACAGCTAGGAATTAGTAATAAGCCCTAGAGGACCGAGCTTTACCCCATGACATAGATCATGAAGAAGCGGAAAATTTCCTTAAATGCCTCATAGCTTGTTACTCATAGTCATGGCATAGTTCACAACCATGAATAAGACTCTAATCGACGTGGTGTATTGGATGTCGAGGACCATTAACAACCTGGTCCTTTGATAGAAAGTTTGTCATGACCCAATCCTAGGGCCTAGACGTGACACTGCGAATGGGGAACCCGAAGGGACCCCAAACAAGCCTCTTGACAAATCATTGGACATCTTTGGTCGCAGAAAAAATTAAACAATAATAAGAGAATAAAAATAAGGGCAAAAGTAATAAGGGAGTATTTCATATCTTAAAACCTACAAGAGTCAAGAGAGTCAAAGCTCATAACATCATTATGCAACTTGTCCAACAACACCTCTAAACGTAGATGGGAGCGGAGGCCAAGAAAAGCAATCGGGCTCATCCTCATAGTCAATACATATGTAAAAGCAAAGAGTCTCAATACAAATCTTAGGATCATAGACATAGTCCTCGAATTGGAGGACTCACCAACTCGTTTGAATAGATATCTCTAAACACGTGGAGGAGGATGATCAAGTAGAACTCCAGTTCCTACATGGTAACGTCATGTAGGCATAGAGTATGTATTAGTATGTTTGAGTGTACTAAGTATGTTGGATTCAACACTAGCAATAGATAGGCAACATAATTGAAATGCATAATTATAAGCAAAGGATAGGTGTAGAATCAATATGACATGCATGATCAATGCTTAATGTAAAACATGCTCGTAAATCAAAATCAAGGAATATAAACTCAATATGAAATACATACTCAAACCCTTTTTATCAACATTCATGAAATGGGTTAAATGGCTCCCACTCGCCTTATAGTATAACCTTTTTGGAGAGTGTTACGAATACCCCTACCATACGATATAGTCTTTTTGATAGGTAGCATAAGATGTTCCCTACTTTACAATATAATCTTTTGGGTAGGAGCTGTGATTCACTCTACCTTACGGCACGACCTTTTCGATAGAATATCCACACCTTATGATATGATCTTTTAGGTGGAAACCATTAGTCGTTCTACCTTACAACATGGTCTTTTGATAGGGATTCCATACCTTACGATATGTTATTTTCGGTAGGAACTATTAGTCATTCTACCTTACGGGGTGACCTTTTTGGTAGGATGTCCATAACTTATGATATGATCTTTTGTGTAGGACCCATAGAAATGGCTCATCAAACCATTACATTTCAAGCATCAAGGGAGGGCCTTCTCCATTTTCTCAAGAACACAACAAACATAGGAACCCAACCATCTACTTGCATAACCATAGGTACTTTTGCATGAAAACAACTCATATAAATATCCCTATCATCATTATAAAGTCATTTAACTCATATGTCATGCTTTAGATCTTCGACAACTCAAGAATCCATAACCGGATATTTTATCAAACACTTAGCAGGTGTGTAGTGCTAGTGTAAAACCATCCAATTCAAGAGTGCCATCATGCTAGAGAATTCAATGTAAATCCATCAATAGATACTTGGTAACATCCTCAAGCAATACGCATAAAAATCTATCAAATCCTATAATAGATCTTAGATTCATATCTCAAAACATGCTAAAACAATCACAATTTCATGAAACTCCAACATAGTGTGCAGTGAAATTCAAAATAAGTAAGACCCATAAGTAAATCAACTTTAAATCATGCTATTTAGGTAAAAAGAAAGCTTGGGCACCATGGGTGAAAGGACCCAATGGTTGAAACCCACATACCTTAGCTTTGGAGAATTTCTTGAAGGAGATTTGAATGGAGACTTGAAGCTTGGATGAATTCCTTAAGATTCGAAAGAGATTTCGAACCTTTGATTTAGAGAGAAATATGAGTAAGTGTTTGAGTGAGTATGGGGAATGTGTTGAACGATATGAAGGTGAAATATGGCTATGTATAGGTATATTTACGTATGGGGAGGCATAGGCCCAAGATCCAAGAGCCCTGGACCGAGACAACAAAACATTGCAAAAATTACAATACTATAGATGCTTTTCATGAAAGTGAAATTTTGGGAAATTGAAAATGTGATTCGGTTGTTCTAAAATTAGGGGTTAGACCCATTACCCATTACCCACTCAATTTTTCCCCTTGGATAGGCATATGAAGTTCGATATTTGATATCACACACAAATTTTGAGGTATATGAAAATTACGAATCTAGGCACTTTTGAGGCACATTTTCTGGCACTTTTAGGGTCGTTTCGATGGTTGTCACATCCTACCATCCATAGTGATTGAGATATCAACCCATTAATTCAGTTGATGGTTGTCACACCCTACCATAGATAGATAGATAGATACATAGATAGATAGACCACGATGAGTACGCGTTTTTATATAGGATCAAACGGCTTTTGTTCGATCTATGGTGATTGAGGTATCAACCCCTCAATTGGTTGATGGTTATCACACCCTACCATCCATGGTGATTGAGGTATCAACCCCTCAATTGGTTGATGGTTATCACACCCTACCATCCATGGTGATTGAGGTATCAACCCCTCAATTGCTTCATGGTTGTCGCACCCGACCATCCATGGTAATTGAGGTATCAACCCCTTAATTTGGTAGATGGTTGTCACACCCTACTGCCCATGGTGATTAGGCATAACACCTCCTTAACTAGGCATGGTCAACTCACAATACTATAGATACTTTTCATGAAAAAAACACATATATACTTTCCTTTCATCATTATAAAGTTATTCAAATCATAGGTCATGCAATGGATCATCAATAACTAAAGAATCTAAAATCGGACATTTTATCAAATACTTGGCCAGTGCATAGGACTAGTATAAAACCATGCAATTCAAGAACGAAATCATGTGAGAAAAATTAATGTAAAATCACCCACCATCACTAGGTAATAACCTCTTGCATGATACATCACAACCCCTCATCAAATCACAGAATGGATCCTATATTCATGGCTTAAAACATGCATAGTTGAACAACTATTCATAAAACCTGAATATAGTTTATACTCAAAATTCATAGTGACATATACCCATAGATAAATCAACTTGAAAACAAGCAATTTATATAAAAAGGAAGGTTGGGCACCATGAATGAAAGGAACTAATGGTTGAAACCCACATACCTCAACTTTGGAGAATTCCTTGAAGAAGATTTGATTGAGAACTTGAAGCTTGAATGACATCCTTAGAACCAGAATGAGATTGTGACACTAGAAATTTTGGTGAAATATCTGACTAAGTGTTAGAGAGGGTTTTAGGGAATGTATTGTATGATATAGGATTGAAAAAGGACTAAGTGTTTTGATGCATGGGGAGGCATAGGCCCAAGACCCAAAGTCCTTGAATAGATATAACAAATTTGGCACAAAATAACACTACTGCACGACGGTGGCACATTGTGGCACCAAAGCGGATCGTCATTGAAATTTCAAAATTTGCGAAATTCATTTTTCACTACGAGTTCTCTAAAATTTGAATTATACCCATTTCTCACTCAAGTTTTTCCCTTGAACAAGAATATGAAGCATGATTTTTTATATCATACATGGATTTTGAGATACATGAAAATTATGATTATGGGTATTTCCGAGGTACATTTTCAGACAATTTTTGGGTCATTTCAGTTATAACTAATAATGTTCATTCTCCAATAATAAAGTGTCGTTGTAAGCAATTACGCTAACCAAAGGTTAGGGTCTAATCCATAGAGAATACAGGTCTTGACTATAAGAATTCACTATCAATCATTTCGAGTATCTATACCTAAAGTCTCTTAATGGAGGGGGTTGTGATTTAAGAACAAAATTAAAATAAATACTATACTACTACACGAGGAAACACTCAATTTTAGGGACAACTTGGGAATTGTGTTCCCCATGGTTCATTGACTAGATTTCCCTAGACAACATAACTACAATAGGAAATTCGCATCCAGGATCGTAACTTAGGTTCTTCCTACCCTCTTGTGAAGGTGAAGGTCA
>JAABOM020061462.1:0-10996 GCA_011800125.2 Solanum clarkiae
AAAGAGTATGAAAATACAGGGGCGGATCTATGTATAGTCGTGGGGGTGCCATGGCACTCGGTGACCTCGATCGGAAGTTTGTTTATACATGTACGTATGTATCAGAAAGCCTACAAATATCAAACGCGTCACCCAATATATCAAATATTATTGTAGCGCGAATGGTCGAAGGTTCAATTTTTGTCCTCAAGGGCACAGGTTCGACTCTACATAGGCACATTTCATATGCATATGTAGCTACCTAATTGCTTAGAAAGATGATAAATCTGAGTAATTCACTTTTTTCTTTCCAATTTTCTCCTCTCTAGAATGTTTCAATTTTCTGAAATTGGTATTTAAAGAAGCCATGAAAAAACTACTAGTAGGATTGTTAGAATCTTTGCAGGTATGACTATACTGTTTTGATGATGACAACCGGAGCTAACAACAGTAGATTGAGGAACCAGGTCCAGCATGTGTCCAGTGAAGACAAGCAGAGTCCCAATCGAAATTGGAGTACTAGTTATGGAAACAGAATCAGTATAAGATACAGTGAAAGTAGCAGCTTTGGAAAAGGACTCCTTTATGGAAAAGAATGGCGTGCCCTACTAAAGAAAGAAGTCCTATATGGACAATCTCTAGGGTTCAATATAAATACGATCATCAACCCTAGAAGACATAGCTTTTGCAATCTAAAATCATCGAGAGCATTCAGCTAAAGTACGAGCACTTAGCGAGAGCACTCAAGCAAGACCTATAGTTAGGTTTTCTTGATTGTTCAAGTCTATTTGACAATCTTTTTAGAGTCTTTGTTTAGTGACAAAAATTGTAAGAAGTTATTCTATTTTTCTTGTGAGAGTTGTTGCTTGAGAGTGGGTTTGACTCTTGAGTGTTGAGTGTGTTTGAGGAAGTTGTGAGTTGAACATTGCTCGTTTGAAGTTTGTGAAGTTGTTGAGATCCTACGAGTGTAGGTAGTGGTTGATTCTCCCTTGAGCAAGGAGTTTTCCACTATAAGTTTTTTTTATTATTGCTTCGCAAACAAGTTAGCACTATTCATTGAACCTGGTTCACTAGAAATTAGGGGGCACTAATCCTTTCAATTGTTATCAGAGCGGGACTTTTTGAAAAAAGGTTAACTACCTCGAAAAGATAATGGCAGCCCCACCTATGGCATAAGAAGGAGCTTCTTAGTCCAGACGACCGTTGTTCGATGGACAATACTATGGGTGGTGGAAAACTAGAATGATGAATCATATTGAGGGTGAACATCCTGATCTTTGGAATGTGGTACTCAATGGACCAACTATTCCAATGAAGAATGCCTCTACTGAGGGTGCTCCAAGGGTACCCAAGGAACGCAATGAATGGAATGATACTGACAAGATTTCCATTCAGAAAAATGCTAAGGCTGAGAAGATCCAATTGTCTGGTATCTGTCCCAACGAATATAACAGGGTATCATCATACCAAGATGCTAAGTAGATTTGGGATACTCTGGAAATCGCTCACGAAGGAACCTCTTAGGTGAAGAAGGCTAAGATTGATAATCTCAATCAATAGTATGGGTTGTTCAGAATGTGTGAAGGAAAAACTATACATGCGATTGAAACCAAGTTCTCCGCTATTGTCAATGAAATCTACTCCTTGGGAGAAGTCATCCCCACTGGTAAGGCCATTCGAAAGCTGCTAAGTGTTTTACCTACGAGTTTCCCATAGAAAGCGTGTGGCTTAATTGTTGGGAACTTTGGTCACTTACTAATTCAAGAAGAATCAGGAGAAGTAGCTCAATAATAAGAGGAAGGATAAGAACCTGGCTCTGAAAGCTGCGGAGAAGGACAACTACGAAGAATAAAACATAGCCTTGATTACCAAGAAGTTCCAGCAGATGCTAAGAAGAGGAAACGTTGGACAAAGAAGGACCACTCAACAAAAAGCTGAGAAAGATCTAAGGGAACAATTATGCCACAAGTGTGGTAGCCCCGACCACTTCATCAAGTTCTGTCCACTCTGGGCACTTGAGCACAAGAAGAACAATCCAGAGAAGCCTAAAGAAACCAAGGTTGAACCCTATGTTCGCAAAGACAGAAGGATGACTAGTCAAGAAGCGGATCTTTCAGTACAAAGAGCATTAGCAGTACTAGCTGACAATCTGTGTAAAGAATCAGATGGAGAGACTCCTGAGAATCAATCTCTCATGGCAGTCGAGGAACCAGAAAAATATGACTTTCTTGCTCTCGTTGCCATGGAGGAGTCTGATGATGAAGGAGGCAAGGAACAGATAACTAAAGTAGCCAATCCTAATACTGACAAGGTTGAAGCTGGGCAGGAGAATCTGGCGCTGATGGCAGGAATAGGGTCTCATGATCCGGACGGTGCCCTACTAGATACCTAGTGAGTATTGAACAAGTTAAAAATAATATTCATGCTTATTCCAAGAAAAAGCTTGAGTCTCTATCACAGGTCCTGATTGGACTCTAATGACCTTCTTTTGAAAGACTATGCCCTGCTAAGAACTGAGAATATCGATCTTGAGAACGTCAATCAAAAACTACAGTCGGAGATTAATGGCCTTAAGTCCTCTAGGAAGGAGAAAAATGTTATGAGTATGACCCAATCTGATCTTGAAGAAAAGGTTAAAAAGCTAGGAGAAGATCTTGGCAACATGAGTCATAAGAATGAGGTTCGCCTGAAAGAACTTGACCAGACCAAAGCTAAATTATAGCACACTATGAAGTGGACCAAGTCCTCTACTATACTCGATGATATGCAGCAAGTTTAGTCCACCACCAAGTATGGGATCGGGTTCAAAATCAAGGAACCTAAGAATCAAGCTATAGATCATGGGGTTCTGTGCACCTTGTGTAGGGTGTCCGGACATTTGAGAGAGAACTGCAATAAAAATGCCAAAGACCTCAATAGTAACATATCTTACATTAACAGAAACCATGACAAGGGTAACCCAAGAAGGGGAACAGGACAAAGGTATTCTCGTAGGAGTAACAAAAATAGGACAGGGAAAAGATACCCTCCTAGAACTAACAGGAATCAGTCCGGAAGAAGATAACCCCTCCCCCCAGGTTTAGTTGGTTCGATAATGAAGAAAGACACCCCCTTGAACCAACAAGAATTAGTCAGGTAGAAGACACACTCCTACATCGCATTGGCTCAGTGATGAAAGTAGATACTTTGCCAAAATCACCAGAGCTAGAAGAACCAAAGGGACCTTCCTGCCCGGGCAAGAAGGGATCTTATTCACCCTTTCTACAATTAAAAGGGACCCAAGTGGATCTGGGTACCCAAATCTTACCTCTGTTAATTGTGCAGGTACAGTAGAAGGAAAACAGAAGCAGTGGTACTTGGATAGAGGATGCTCCAAGAACATGACAGGAGACAGACGCAAGTTCCTTCTACTAAGTGACTTCCAAGGCGGAAACGTTGGCTTTGGAAATGGAAACCAAGGTGAAATTAAAGGCATTAGAAAGGTGGGACCATCTATGTCCCAATGCATTAAGAATGTGTACTATGTAGAAGGACTGAAACACAACCTTCTAAGCATTTCCCAAATATGTGACAAAGGAAATGATGTAGTCTTTACTACATCAGAGTTCAAGGTGACAAATGCAGTATCCAAGAGGCTAATACTGCAGGGAATGAGACAGAAGAATGTGTACAAGGTGGATATCAATGGTCCATGTCAACCAGAGATGAAGTTTTTAAGTGCCATAAGTGATGCATCCTCACTATGGTACAAAAGGCTAGGACATGTCATCTTCTCTACAATCAATAAATTGATCCTTAAGGAATTGGTTCTGGGACTGCCTGAAGGAAAAATCAGTGAAGATCGAGTGTGTGGAGCATGTGCTCAAGGTATGCACGCCAGGAGTAGTTTTCAACCAATAGGGTTGGTCAGCACCAACGGAACCTTGGAATTAGTTCACATGGATCTCTGTGGACCCATGAGAGTTCTAAGCAGCGGCAGTAATAAGTATGTTTTTGTTCTTGTAGATGATTACTTAAGATTCACGTGGAACTTCTTTATAAAATCAACATTTGATGTGTTTGTTGTATATGTTAAAATGGTCAAAAAGAATTTAAATTACCAGTTGAAGAGCTTGAGAACAGACCATGGTACAGAATTTGAGAACTTTAAGTTCCTCACATTCTGTACTGAAAATGGGGTGACTCTCAACTTCTCAGTCCCAAGAACTCCTCTACAAAATGGGGTTGTGGAAAGAAAGAACAGAACTTTGGAAGATATGGCTAGAACCATGCTCATAGCTAGTGATCTTCCACAAAGCTTCTGGGCTGAAGCTGTGAACACCACTTGTTACCTTATTAACAGATGCATGATCAGACCCATCTTAAATAAGACCCCCTATGAACTACTTAAAGACAGAAAACCAAACCTAGCACATCTCTGTTCCTTTGGATGTGTCTGCTATGTGCACAACAATGGAAAAAAGGCTCTGGGCAAGTTGACGCCGAAAGTGATGAGGGAATCTTCATTGGGTACTCTTCTCACAGCAAAGCTTACAAAGTGTACAATAAAAGAACCGGATACAAAGAAAAAAGTGCACATATTATATTTGATGAGGCCAATCAAGGGGCCGAGAAGGTTTTACAGGAACAGGTGCAAAGAAAGGACACAACTAACAGCCGAAAAGAGCCAAATGATGAAGATGACAGGGAGCAGGGTAATGGTCCAAGATCGTTGACTCCAGCCGATGGGGAGAGAGTGGTGTCACCCCCTACAACAGTCACTTATCAGAATGGAGATGGTGCATCAGGGACGTCTCACCAGGTGAACCTGGTCCCTCTAATACAGGTAGAACCAGTTCTGTGCCAGAAGATGCAGGACACAACTGGAAACACAAGAGCTCTCATCCTCTTGATAACCTGTTGACCCCTCTTAACTCAGGAATGTCCACTAGGTCAAAACTTAGAAACATGTATGCCTTCTCTGCATACGTGTCCCTGGTTGAACTAAAAAATGTCAAAGAAGCTTTGCTTGATGAAGAGTGGATAGTTGTTATGTAGGAAGAACTTCTACAGTTTGAGTACAGCAAGGTATGGCACCTAGTTCCTCCTCCTGAACATCGAACTATCATTGGAACAAAGTGGGTTTTCTGAAATAAGTTGGATGAACAAGGAGTGGTCACTAGGAATAAGTCTACACTAGTGGTGCAAGGGTATAATCAAGAAGAGGGTATTGACTATGATGAGACCTTTACCCCTGTTGCTCGCATTAAAGCCATTCGGATGCTCATAACCTTTGCACCTCCTATGGAATTCAAGCTATATCAAATGGACGTTAAAAGTGCTTTCCTCAATGGGTATCTGCAGGAAGAAGTGTACATCAGACAACCCCCTGGCTTCAAAAGCCATGAGCATCCTGACCATGTGTACAAACTTGACAAAGCTCTTTATGGACTGAAACAAGCTCTAGAGCTTGGTATGACTAGTTATCTAGTTGTCTGTTAAAACATAGGTACTCCAGAGGAAAAATTGATAAGACCCTGTTCTTGAAGAAAAGGGGTTCACATGTACTCATCATTCAGGTCTATGTTGATGATGTCATCTTTGGGGGAACATATGCATACCTAGGGGGAGGAACTTGCAAAACTCATGGGGAGCGAGTTCGAGATGAGCATGATGGGAGAACTTAACTTCTTCTTAGGACTCCAGATAGATCAGGAAAAGGTGGGCACACGTATTCATCAGCAAAAACACATCAAGGAGCTCATCATAAAGTTTGGGATACAGGATGCCAAAGCAAGTGATACTCCCATGTCCACTACCACAAGGCTTGATAAGGATGAAGCAGGTGTGGCAATGGATGAAACCAAGTACAGAGGCATGATTGAATCACTTCTGTACTTAACTTCTAGTAGACCCGATATCATCTTTAGTGTGAGGATGTGTGCTAGATTTCAGGCAAAGCCCAAGGAATCTCATTTCAAAGTTGTTAAACGGATTCTAGGCTACCTAAAAGGCTTATTTGACCTGGTTCTATAGTATCCTACTGGGTCCTCCTTTGATCTTATTGGTTTTGTTAACGCTGATTATGCAGGCTATTCCGTAGACAGGAAGAGCACCTCGGGAATGGCACACTTCCTGGGATCCTGTCTAGTCTCATGGTCGATCAAGAAACAAGACTCAGTTACCTTGTCAACAAACCAGAATATGTTGTTGCAGCCTCCTGCTGTGCTCAACTTCTATGGATCAAACAGCAGCTTGCAGACTTTGGGATCTAAGTTGAGTGCATTCCCATCATGTGTGACAACACAAGTGCTGTGAATATAGCAAAGAACCCGGTTCAACACAAGCGTACCAAACATATCGATGTGAGGTATCACTTCCTGAGGGACAATGTGGAGAAAGGACTTATTGAAATGGTATTCTGTAAAACTGATGACTAAGTTGCTGATATATTCGTCAAAGTCATAAGTGGGGAGCAGTTTAAGCTGAATCGTCTTCATTAAGGGTTAATCAGGGAGTTTTAACCTCTCTCCTTTCTGACTTTTTGAATTGTGCTTCAAGCACTATCCAACTATTCTAACATGAACAAATTGACAGGTCTCCAAGAAAAGCACAGATGGACATATAATGTTGGGAACTGTTGATATTACTAATAGTGTCTATTGCTGGAGTAAGGCATCAAGTAGGGGGAACTGATCCTCACATGCTAATTTCTCAGGTACGCACTTGCTGCATAGCTTTAATAATTTGGATGAATATATTTCCTGCATAAAGTTGTTTATAGCTTTCTCCTACACTTGGTTCCCTTAGTCTGGTTCTATATTTCGTGGGAAGGGTTATTACTTTAAAACAAGCAATGATCACCCTTTCTCGAGATCCCAAGAGTCGCGCCGGATGTAGTGTCAGTATACATCTTTTCAGTCCCATCCTGGCATTTCCTCCAACTTTCATAGACATGTGTTACCCATGTGCTTAACCTTACTCACAAAAACTTAGTTTTTAAACTTGAAAAACCCTTCTATAAGAAAACTCCCAAATGGTGTCTCATGTTGGCTACTTCGACATCGATTCTAATGCCACTGCTCCCTTACCACCATATGAATTCTCATAGGAGGAATTGCACTCCTCATCCTCCATCCACAATCAGTCTCCGCCACCATCCCCACCACCAGCCACGGTAATAGAACCTCCTTGTTTTCCCCCTCACCGTCCCAGAACCTGCCCTACTATCAACCACGGCCTTCTTTGTTTGAACCCTACCGGACGGTTGTCGACCTGCCCATTCCTGATTCCACACCCTTTGGTCGATGCCTTATTGATGAGCCTTCATTCTTCTCCACTGACACACCCCTAGTCTGGGTCGTGTCGCCTCCCCTGGCTCCCCACTACCTTCCATCGACCCCTCTTCCATGGCGCCATCATCTGCCCCCGAGCTCGGTGACTCTCATGATGACATTCTCTTGGATCAAGTATGCTGCAGTATTCTTCGTTGTCTAGCCCCCTCATTATCGTCTCCCTAGCCCTCTACTCCTTGTCCTCGTGGTCCACTTACGAGGAGCAAAAAGTGTATGCTCGACATCCCTGGTCCCTCATATAGTCGGAAGAAGACCTGATCCGATAAAGCTGCTAACTCTCCTACTTTCTCCTATTTGTGTCCTCTCTTCTCCTGATGAGACTGTTTCCCCCGGTTTCGATCCCCATCTATTCCCCCTTCCCCGTTCTTGTCAAGAAACATGTTGAAAACTTCAACAAATTGGGCAAGGAAATGTATTTTGGCTCAAAGGGTGTGCTTAGGGGAAGAGTTATCCACCCTGAGGTGCGCGAATATCTTGTGATGGCTCAACTTTGTGCCAAACTATCCGCTCAGGGTTGGCTCAATCTAGTTTTTGACCTGGGATGCTAATTTATGAGGCTGAGGTTGTGGAGTTCTACATTAATCTTGCATTTGTGGAAGGGGGTGTGGCTACCTCAAAGGTATATAGGGTTGAAATATTGTTTGACAAGCTTCGCCTTGGGGAGATCTTGCACATTCCTTCTATGGGGCTGGCAGAGTAAACTTGGTTAGAGGACTCGGGCTATGTGTTGACCTCCAATTCACTGAGGGAGGGTCACTGATGTGCCTCGCAAGGTGTATACGGCAAAAATACCTCCGTCCATTCTTGAAGCTGTTTTCCGAAGTGCTGCATAAGGGGATATTGCCCAGGGGTGAGTGTAGGCATGAGGCCACATTTCGTGACATGAGCAGTGCACATGCTATTGATCTTCAGGAGCCCGTGGACTGGCCGTCCCTGATGCTAAAGCACATGGCGCGCATTGCTGACCCTACGGAGAGGCCTCATCAACTGGCCTAGGGTAATTTGTTAACCTATGTCTTCAGGGCTTTTCAGGTTCCCCTTGGCATTGGGAGGGCGTTAACTAAGAAGGACATGATCGATCGTCATACGACGCTCGAATGTAAGTGTACCCCTCCTATTGTTGTTGTTGCTGCACCTGTTCTACCAAAGTCTACTGGAGCCATTACTCAGCTTATGCAAGAACTTCGTGAAGCTCAGGCTGATGTAGCATGGCTCAAGGACCGGTTCCTTCAGCAGCAGGTGGACCATAATTAGCGGGTGAATCCCTTCTCAAGCTCCTAGGCGCAGGTCCTTCCCTTCCTCCCTTTAGTCATTCTCACTCCTTAGTTGTCCTTTCTTTTGACTCTGCTACAGACAATTATTTTTTTGGGATGTATAATTTCATTTGTGGATGCTTATGCAAGCACTGGTGCTTCTTGATATTTTTGTTGTGGATATGTGTTTCTGCCTTATTATGTTGCATTATTCTATGCTAAATAGATGGCTAATATCCTCAGTTTTAGTGCATTCGTGATCACTGCTGTTTCTGGTTTTTGGTCTGCTAATGTTCTTGTTACTTGGCTGGTGCTACTGCTTATTGTCTTTTTGTGATGTCAAAAGGGGGAAGTTATGCTTTGAATGTTCTTATGAATACATATAGGTTTGCCATCATTAAAAAGGGGGAATTTGTTAGAATCTTTTCAGGTTTGACTATACTGTTTTGATGATGACAAACGGAGCCAACAATAGTAGATTGAGGAACCAGGTCCAGCATATGTGCACTAGTGAAGACTTGCAAAGTCCAGTCGAAATTGGAGTACAAGTTATGGAAACCGGATCAGTACGAGATATGGTGGAGGTAGCAACTTTGGAAAAGGACTCCTTTCTGGAAAATAATGGTATGCCCTACTCAAGAAAGGAGTCCTATATGAAAAGTCTCTAGGGTTCATTATAAATACAATCATCAACCCTAGAAGACAGCTTTTGCAATCTGAAATTGGCGAGAGCATTCAGCAAAAGTATGGGCACTTGGCGAGAGCACTTAAGCAAGATCCAGAGTTAGGTTTTTTTTTATTATTCAAGTCTATTTTACAATCTTCTTAGAGTCTTTGTTTAGTGACAAAAATTGTAAAAAGTTGTTCTGTTTTTTCTTGTGAGAGTTATTGCTTGAGAGTAGGTTTGACTCTTGAGTATTGACTGTGTCGGAAGAAGTTGTAAGTTAAACATTGCTCGTTTGAAGTTAGTGAAGTTGTTGAAATCCTATTATGCCCTTTTCTGATGAATCGTATAGTTTTACAATTTCCTCGACTAAAAGGGTTATCCTATGAATGTAGGTAGTGGTTGTTTCTCTCTTGTGCAAGGAGTTTTTCCACTATAAGTTGTTTGCCTTTTGATTATTGTTTTCGCAAACAAGTTAGCACTGTTCATTGAACCTGGTTCACTAGAAGTTAGGGGGCACTAATCCTTTCAAGGATTTTGTACCCTTAAGTGTGCTTACATTGGCAAAAAAAATAATTGAAATAATAAAGACAATTGGTGATGTGTTTGATGAGTAAATGTGGAACATAACTTCCTGTGTTACCCTTATGACATGAAGCGATGAATTCAAGGCAAATATCAAGTTGGTAGAATCCATAGTTTTGATGTCAAATTGTATATATTTACTGGATAGTATTGTCATTTCATTTTGCAAACCAAAGAGTATGCAAATATTGGGGCGGATCTCTGTGTAGCCGTAGGGGTGCCATGGCACCCGGTGACCTCGGTCGAAAGTTTGTTTATACATGTACACATGTATCAGAAAGACTACAAATACCAAACATGCGACCCATTATATCAAATATGATTGTAGTGCGGGTGGCGGAAGGTTCAATTTTGTCCTGAAGGACACAGGTTCAACTCTACATAGGCACATTTCATATTCATATGTAGCTGCCAATTGCTTAAAAGGGTGATGAATCAAAGCATTTCATTTTTTTCATTTCAATTTTCTCCTCTCTAGAATGTTTCAATTTTTTGAAATTGGTACTTGAAGAAGCCACAAAAAAACTACTGATAGGATTTTCTTCTCTTAAGTGTGCTTACATTGGCAAGACAATATTGAAATAATAAAGACAATTGGTGATGTGTTCGATGAGTAAATGTAGAACATAATTTCCTATTTTACCCTTATGATGAGAAGTGATGAATTCAAGGCAGATATCAAGTTGGTAGAATCCACAGTTTTGATGTCGAATTATATACATTCAATGGACAGTATTGTCATTTCATTTTGCGAGCCAAAAAGTATAAAAATACAGGGGTAAATCTATGTATAGCTGTGGGGTTGCCATGGCACCCGATGACCTCAGTCAAAAGTTTGTTTATACATGTACATATGTATCAGAAAGCCTACAAATATCAAACGTGTCACCTAATATATCAAATATGATTGTAGTGCAGGTGGCGGAAGGTTAATTTTTGTCCTGAACGACACAAGCTCGACTCTACACAAGCACATTTCATATACATAGTATTTGGCCCTTTTGCAAAAAGCAAATTCACTACATAGATTTGAACACGCGACCATCAATAATAGGATTTGATGGAAACTTATCCATTAGGCCATCGATAATTCATGGTTTTCTTATACTTTAAATATTTTATATGAATGGTGTGTAAAATTTCTCAATTTGAATTTTGCCAAAAAAAATTTCTTTTATTAT
>JAABOM020061463.1:0-10995 GCA_011800125.2 Solanum clarkiae
TAAGTGTGTATATATATACACACATGTGCTGTACAAAAAACACACTTTACCAATTAATAAAATTCTTCCCCAAAATCTCTAACTTCTTCACAGCCCTAAGGGCTCGTTCAGTTTTTGTTGAATTTATGGATTATTCTTGCTTGCCTGAAATGGGGTTATTGAATTCAATCAAGTTTCAGTCAGAACTTATGCAATAAAAAAATTATGTCTATGAGGGAATTATAGCACGAACTGGACCAATAATCCCATGCTTCCCTTCTGTAGAGAGGGGCATTACATCATTATAAGCAATAACAGAATCAATCCAACAACTTAAAACTGCAATCTAACCCTATCAATTCTGCTTTCTAGAATGGACTTACTGAAAAATAGAGAAAAAAGTTAGTAAAATGGACTTAGACAAGCTTAAATTTAGTAAAATAGACTTGGGCAAGCTTAAGTTTAGCAAAATGGACTTAGACGAGCTTATATCTAGCAAAATGAACTTAGACGAGCTCAAATTTAGCAAAATGGACTCAGGCGAGTTTAAATTTAGCAAAATGAACTTAGACGAGTTTAAATATAGCAAAATGGACTTAGACGAGCTTTAAACTTAGCAACATGGACTTAAATATAGCAAAAAAATGAACTTAGACGAGCTTAAATCTAGAAAAATGAACTTAGACGAGCTTAAATATAGCAAAATGAACTTAGACGAGCTTAAATATAGCAAAACGGACTTCGACGAGCTTAAATATAGTAAAATGGACTTAGGCGGGCTTAAATTTAACAAAATGGACTTAGATGAGCTTAAATCTAGCAGAATGAACTTATACGAGCAAATTGTATTTATTAAACATCCCAAGTCACTTCCAGGTTCTTGGCTTGGTTGGAGGTGTTGTTGTTATGGCATGAATATATTGTCAAATGTGATATTAGAGTTAGTTTCTTGTTATGGTATGTTATGCAAGAACCACCAGTGTTGAAGTTGTTTGAGATTAGTGTTATCTGCACATATAAAACAAATTATGATGTATTTTTTTTGGTTTAGTTTCTTATTTTAGAAACTAAGATAGTTGCGGGCAACTTCTATTGATGCTTATTTTGTCGATTTAATTCAATGATTAGTGTTTCTGATTAGTACTGCTAATATGTTAATCATTCCAATTTTCTGGTACATATTTACAGCTTGCATTTAGGATTATACTTGTAATTATATCAGTTAAATTAGCAAGTTTTGTCACTGTAATGTTAGGTCGACTTGTTTTTTACTACTGAAAATCATTCCATTCTTGCTCATTAGTACTGAAAATTATTTTTACAAAGAAACAAAGATGGCATGTCCTTGGAAACATAGAGGGGTTTTAAATGGGTTGGAATCATTTTACTCAATCCATATTTAATCAAATTTATATTTACTCATATTTTATATGGGTGGATTGTAATTCGATCCATTTTATATAGCAGTACGCCATTTCTGACTAATAAAAAAGATACAATATTTTAATATGGTTGACTTAGTAGTGTTGCACATGTATTTTTATGCCACGTGTTTTTTCATAAAATTGCATTTTGTAATGTATCTAAAATATATAGTAACCAACTACTACTTCATTAAACTAACTAATGCTGCACATGCTTTTCATTATACTATACTATAGTATACATTCTAATATGGTTGACTTAGTAGTGTTCTTGAAATCCAATTTTCCAATCCCAACACCAATTAAATTATTGGAGAAAATGTAATTAGAGGGTTTGAATCTTACCCCACGAAGAAAAAAATTATGAAAATTGCTCAAGACGAGCTCCCAGTCTCTCAAAAATGAGTTACAACAAAGAAGTCAAAATTTGAAAATCTTATTACTGTTGTCATTGATGCAAATTGCAATCCTTTCTATGTATACATGCGTATCATGATAATTAATAATGTTATGTATGAAAAAAAATAAATAATTGTGTGCACGTTATATTGTTAAGTAGTAGTATAGTACAAAACTTTTTTAAAAAAAAATATGATAACTCACCATTGCACTAATAATTAAGTAGCAAAATTAAATATAGTGAACAAATAGAAATGACTTAAAACGCGAATGTCCTTGAAAACCACCGTAAATTTGTTGAATTATTTGTAGGATTAACCATGCTTCATTTATAGGGCACTATATAAAGAGGAGTATGAATTATAATTGAAAACTGAACATATAATTGCCAGGAGATGTAGTATGATTGAAATATTAAATATCACCTTAAAGATTAAGTAAAGATCATAACAATCAATTATGAAATAAGATTGAAGAAGTTCAATAGTAAATTTAAATGAAATATTTTGGAATTAATTTTAGGGAACAATAAACGGTCAGCCTAACGGAGGAAGTTGAATCAAAATGCAATTTCATAGCTCCTTTAAAATTCATAGAAGACAAAAATAGAAGACTTGAAAGATGAAGATTGTTAGAGTTGTAATTCTTTTTGTAAAAATAATTGATTATACTTTTCATATAGTATTGAATATCTAAATTGAAGTAAAAATTAATATAATCTAATTTAATTTTGAAAATTAATCAAATTGACTCTCAAGAAGCGCAGCCTAATAATTAAAAAGGAACAAAAAAAGTTTTTTTTTTTACGAGAAAATTTAATAACTAACAACTTAGAAGTAAGTTATTACAAATAATGACAATAAAATCTAATTTTCAAGCCATAAACTAACAAATAAGGAAAAAACGTGTAAGGCTAAAAAAACATGAAACTAAAATTAAAAAAAAAAAAATCTTCACCTAAATAATGACAGTTATTAAATGATCATATGAATTATAACTTTTTCTTTTAATTTTTGGTTGTAGTGTATTCACTGATTACACTTCTTTTTATTTTTTTTATTATAATATCTACATTAATTACATCCTTCTTGTTTCTTTCAAAATTGTAAAATCTTTCATATTTGAACCTATTCTAAATCTTCCATATTTGAACAAATATTTGGCAGATTTTTTTTTTGCAGTGATGTGATTTTAAAATTTGAATTTTTAGGGATCTGATTTTATTTTTTTTTTTTTTGAAATACATGGAATCAAATTTTTGTTATATTTTGATTCAACTTGGTGGCAAATGAGATTCTTCAGGTTCATAATTTTTTGTTTTGTGTTATATCTCAGTTTTTGTTAATTTTTTGTCACGCCCTGAGCCTACATCCTGGGCGTGGTTGATACTCGGAAACCATTTCTGGTCCCAAGCAGACCACTTGGCCTGACTAACTTACTCGGCGAAAGACACTAACATCATAATGAATTAGGGCAGGCTCAATATTTATGAACTCAAACATACAATAATAATATATACAACTTGACACAAAGCTTTCAAACAACTCCAAGGAAATAACCCGAATAATATCTTTCCGATTTATGAAACCTCTAAAGTACTGACTCTGAACTAGGTATCGGAGTAGGCTCACGGCTGCCTCAACTAAATAAATACAAGGAAATAAAGACTCTCGAGCTCCTCTGGATGCAAAGAGGTCTCACCGACTGTTGATAGGGACTGCCTTACTGAATATCTGCTAACATGAGCACCTGAATCTACATCATAGAACAATGCAGCGCCAAATGATGTCAGTACGTGAAATTTATGGTATGTAAGATGACAAAAAAAATACTAAGAACAAGTTACTCACTTTAAAACTGAACTTTGAGATAACTTAATTTATAAAAGTATGTGATGCAAGTAAAAGCTATGTTTTTAAGCTAGTTTAAAAGTGCAACTCAATATAAAAGAAATACTTAACGTATTAATGAGCACAACTAAATATATAAAAATATGATACTCAAATGCTTAGCTATGCAAATAGCTCAACTCAATTAAATATGCAACATAATAAAAGAAATACTTCAATAAAGAAATAATAAATCTCATGTTTAAAATAATAAACTTTACTTCTTGGAGAGTTTCTCTAACCGACAACTATCACTATGAGCCTCACGATGATACAGCATCTTGCCCGCTGCTAGGGCCATCCTATATTGTGCCAAGGTGAGACACCAAAACTAGGGGAGTGAATCTATACCAAAACTGGGCCATCACTATTGACACCCAATTTTTACCCTCCACGGTGTCAAAATACTCACGGGAACTTTATTTTATTTTTAACAATTCTAAACTATTATTTTCAAAAAAAAAAAAAATTAATTAACCGGGCGCGTGGTCCTTACCCGCCCCCTTCTTCTTTCTCCCTCTCCTTTCAATCCCTTTCCCTAACCCTAAATTACCAGAGCCAGCTACCCCAACCCGCATCTCTTTCCCTCCTTCAAGCCTCATACCCTCATCTTCCTCCTCGAGCCAAACCAGACACCAATGAATCCTCACCATCACCACTGAAGCCCGACCCCAATCGGACGACCAACGGTCGTTATCTCTGACATAGCGGACAATGCATGCGCCGCACCCCAATTTCCCAAAAATCCCCTTCTTCACCCACTTCTTCTTCTTCTTCTTCACTTTTCCCCATTCTTTCCCCTTTCCAAAAACCCTAGTCGCCCCTTCTCCATTTTCCCAAAAACTCTCTCCCTTTCCCAGACCCCGCTCCCCTATTTTCCTTCAAAATTGATCCGTTGCATTAATAGGGAGAGGGCTATTTGAAGCTCCTCTTCTTCAATTTCATGGACAGTCATCGAACGAAACGGAAATAGTTTAAAAAATCACAGCCGGCAATCACCAAAAAGCAACCTGAAAATCTAGCAATCGAGAAAGAAAAGGGGGAGATTTTGAAACTTAGAAAATCCTAGGAAGAAACCCAATTGATTTCCACAACCACTCTGAAATTACAACATTCGAATATAACTCATCTTCCTTCAAATTCATTTTCCAGAAGCTCGTCGATTTTGGGGAAATCCTGAAATTCCTGGCTTTGAGTCAGTGTAGGCAGGTTAATTCGTAGTGGTGTGAGTTCATCTTCGTCAAGCTCATCGGCCCTAGTTCGCTGCCCCGAAAAAGGTAATATCCTAATCTTATTCTTATTTCGAGTGTTCATATACTTAGTTCGGAATGTGAACGCCGTAGCTATGTTGAAGTTGTCAGGTTCATGTCTTTGTTCTTCTTGACTGGAATTCCCCTGTTATTGTGAGTAGATGCTGTGGTTCGTTGTTTGACTATTGTTGTTAGCTGTTGTTAAATCGTTCTTAGTCTCGTTCAAGTGTCGAAGGCCTACATTACTTATTGATTTCGAATTGTTGTCAAAAATGTAGTATGGCTAAAATGATTTCTTTCTGAGGCTTCTATACGTTAACAGTTGAGCTCAATATTGATACTGATTGAGAATGTATGCTATTGCTCTCTACTGTCGAAGTTGTTAAGAGTTAAAACTAATGACGAAATGCTCTTGCTTTCCAAAACGCTTTAAGTTTTGACGGCAATTCTGGTTCCTTAAGCTGTTGTGATGCTATTCTGATGACGCTAGGATATTTGGTCTTCGAATTTAGGTATTTTAGTCCCTTTTTTCTTCATCCACTGGTTTTGTTTGGTCTGGTTTCAGGCTTAGTTAGCAGTTGCTTCTCCTTACTGTTCTAAACTGAAAACTTGGGACTACTGTTGGTTCAACAATATCCTGTATGTGTTTTAGGGCTGCTATTATCATGTTAACTCAATTATTTTTTATCTACTATGATCCAATCGTTAAGTTATCTATTAGCTCTCGAAACACCAAGTTTTAAGTCACAAACTGCCACACATGTCCATGAATGTGTTCATCTATATGCTACTACTATTGTCTGTATGTTGGTTTTCTATTGAAGAATCAGATTGTTTGAATTTGTCTACTTGCTTCTTTCCCTAGAGTTTCGTTTCACAATAGATAAATTGAGAAGTTAAGTTTCCCCTAGTTGAATGAATGCTGTGATAGGCCTCTGTATACTGAAAATAGTTTTGTCATCTTATCGTATCCCTTCATCCTTGGACTCTGTTGGTTTCGTTTTATCTCTTTAGTTGTTATATTGTCATTCTATCATCTGGTCATGTTTCGTTTGCTGAAAGTATTCTCAATTATGACTTCTTGTTTCTGGCTCAAAGTGTGTTTATTTTTGATCCATGTGACTTAAATCTATCACTGTTGAAGTTGTTTCCATCCCATTTGGGATGTTCCCCTGTCAAGTTTCCAAGAATCAGGCTGGGGTTGAACTAATTTTATTTCTCAAACGCATATTGTAAACGTTCAAACTCTAGCTTATTGCACCTTGTTTGATGTCAACTCTATATTCTCGCATATAACCTGTTTCTTGTTTCTCAACCATTATATCTTCATTTGTTCATCTAATTATATTTCAAGTGATATCTTTGTTCATGTATTAATTCGTTTCATTTATGTATTGTATGAATCCGCGTTTGCGAGTCCATTGGGACTCCTCCATCCTCTTCTGCATCTTCGTTTGGGTCACGGAGGCCCAAGCCTTTCCTTTCCGAGTCAGTCATAGGAGCAGCAGCTGAAGGATTTTAATGGGCTTGGTAGGCCTAACCTTAGAATTAGGACAGGATGAAGAAAGATCGAGCCTGTCAAATCCCAATTTATTTGATCACTGTTCGTCATTATTTGTTATGTTATTGTTGCTAATATTTTATTCTATTGGTTTCAATCTAATTAAATTCTCCAACATGCCAAACCATTTATGTTATTTTATTTTGGAAAAATATTTTGTATAAAAGATAAAAACAAAAAAAATGATAATAATAGAATCAAATCAAAAATAAGATTCTATCCTTTTGGTTTAATTTTCAAACTTAGTCAATTTTTCAAGTTTAGTCAATTGCTTTCTGTATTAGTCAAGTTTAGTCGGAATGTTTTTAAGTGTAACTGAAGTCTTTTCAAAATTAATCAATTTCAAAATTAATCAACATTTTCAAGTTAAAAGTTAGTCAAATTTCTTAATCGCCGGATGACCGCATTTAGCGGCCATTTTGAGTGTGTAAAACCTTCTCGAAGTGGAAATGTGAACCCGAACCTTTTCTCTGGATTTTAAAAAGATTTTTCTGTTAGGTCTTTTTAGATATTTTACCGATTTTCTAATTATCCTTAAAATTAGGTGGCAACTCTATTTTCCTTTAAAATTTTAAAATCGGGTTTCACTTAAATTAATTGAGTTTTAAACTAATTTTTTGAATTTTCTTCTCAAAAAGC
This sequence comes from Solanum clarkiae, assembly GCA_011800125.2. Classification (NCBI taxonomy): domain Eukaryota; kingdom Viridiplantae; phylum Streptophyta; class Magnoliopsida; order Solanales; family Solanaceae; genus Solanum; species Solanum clarkiae. Next base: position 7,142 of record JAABOM020061463.1, read on the forward strand.
TATTTTTCGGCATAATAATCACAGTAATAATGAGGAGTTTTATTTTTGGTATAATCCTATCCTACACTGGCGATGTAGTTTATGAGTTCAAGTTATTATTGTGTAGATGCACGAATTATGAATTGAGAGGAATATAAATTTCTTAACTTTGACCAGCACATCGTAGAGTATCCCCAGAGGATCTTCACTATGTGATCAACCGTTGATGTGTTGTCAAAATACAACACTTTTGATACTTAAAACTTGAAATTTTGTATGTTCTCAATGCGATGTTAATTGATTTTATGTGTTTTTGTGTTATGTTTGCAAGATTTCAGGCCTGACATTGATTTTGGAAAGAAATACAAAAGTTGCTAAATTTCGATGTAGTACGAGCCCCTTTACGGGATGTAGATCATTTTACATATCGTAAAGGGGACTTCGTAGATAATTTCGGTGAGAGGCTATTTTCTAAAGTTGATTATACTAACATAGAGAAGAGTCATGGAATGTTTTACGAGTTGTAGAAGATGGTTCGTACCCTGAGGATCAGAGATTGAAACTTTCTGAAGACTCTTCATACGAAACCCCTTTATGGGTCGTAAACTATTTACGAATCGTAGAGGGGTGTCCTAAAGTTGAAGTCTATTTTTCTAGAAGCTTTGTGCGAAAGCCCAGTTATGAGCCGTAGAATGCAATATGGCCCATAAAGCCCTTCCGTATGACGTGCCGATCAGTTATCCTATTTCGTTTAGTACTTGTATTTTACTTATTATAAATAGATTTTTTAGGTTATTTTTCATAAGTTTTCGCATAGTACTCAGGGAACTTAGTAGTTAGAGAGAGAAAATAATGAGACTACATTGGAGAGTCTTTGAGAACACTTGTATCTGAATTTCATCTTTAATCTTGTGATTCTCTTTGAAGCTGGATTTGCTTGTTCTTAATTCAGTTGTGTAAGTATTCAATTATTTTTTCTCAATTCATAATTCGTGCATCTACACAAAGCATGAATATCTAAATCCACAACCAGGATTGTGGGAACTATGAAGAACTAACAAGGTAAAATAGGATAATTCATAACTCTTGGAAAGTGTGCATGCATGTATTAATTAACTCTTTTTGTTTTGAATGTTTTCTAATGGTGGCCAACATTAGAACCCACCTAGTGTTACTGATTGGATCAAGGTAGTAATGAATACGAAAAAAAATTAACTAACAAGATTCGATTGATATGTTCTCATCTAATCAACCAAACTGGGCAAGGAGAGGTTGTACTGGGTCTAACAGGGAAGGGTTAGTAATGCACACTATAGAGATAGGCCAAGTCACATAGTGAAATTTACCTCTCACCTTTGACCAAAGGGCTTGGTGAACTTAACTTAGCATCCTGCATGCTACACACTAGAAGATAATTAGGTTATCCGGTGATACTGAGTTAGGGAATCATGGGAAACACAATACCCTAGTTTTTCTCCATATATTGATTTCACTCTTATAGTAGTTAGTTTATTATTCCATTGATTATTGCAAACCACCCCCTCCTTTGGGGAAGTAAGTCGGTTAACTACTCAAATTGCAGATACTATGAAGGTTTGGGAGAGAGTGGTGGAGATAAGGGAGAGAAACGTAGTGTTTATTTCAGAGAATCAGTTTGTATTCATGCCTGTAGGGTCGACTACTGAAGCAATTCATCTTGTTCGGAGATTAGTGGAGAAATATAGAGAAAGAAAGAAGGACCTTCATATGGTATTCATTAAAGGCCTATGACATAGCTCCTAGAGATGTCTATGGAGGTGTCTACAGGTGAAAGATGTTCCAATGACATATATTAGGGTGATAAAGGACATGTACGGCAGAGCCAAAACTCAAGTAAGAACGATAGAAGGAGACTCAGAGTATTTTCCTATCATGATGGGGCTGCATCAAGGATATGTGTTGAGCCCTTTTTGTTTGCCTTGGTGATGTATGAGCTGACACGGTCTATCTAGGAGGAGGTTCCTTAGTGTATACTATTTGCAGATGACATGGTACTGATTGATGAGGCTCGGACTAAAGTTAATGATAGATTAGAGGTTTGGAGACTTACTTTGGAATCCAAAGGGTTCAAACTGAGCAGGACCAAAACGAAATACTTCGAGTGCAAATTCAGTGTTGTGGGGGATGAAATAGATATTGATGTGAGGCTTGCCACTCAACCTATCCTCAAGAGAGATAACTTTAAGTATCTTTGGTCAATCATCCAGAGTAGTGGTGATAACGGCAATGATGTCACACATCATATTGGGGCAGCATAGAAAAAATAGAGGCTTGCCTCTAGAGTACTATTGTGTGATAAAAAGATACCACCTTAACTCAAAGGTACGTTTTATAGAATGGTGGTTAGATCATCTTTGTTGTATGGGGTGGAATGTTGGCCAATAAAAAATGCACATGTCCAAAAGATGCAGGTCACAAAGATGAGGATGTTGAGATAGATATGTGGTCATACCAGGAGTGAGATGATTAGGATTGTGATAATTCGAGAAAAGCTTGAGGTGGCCCCTGTAGCTGATAAGATGGGGGAAGCAAGACTGTGATGGTTTGGATATGTGCAGAGAAGGAGTACCAATACTCCTGTTAGGAGGTGCGAGAGGTTGGATTTGAGAGTTACACGGAGGAGTAGAGGTAGACCGAAAAAGTATTAGGGGGAGGTGATCAGATAGGATATTGCGAAACTTGATCTCACTGAAGACATGACCTTCGATAGAAATGAGTGGAGGTCGCGAGTTAGAGTAGCAGACTAATAGGGTGGTAGGATTAGGTGGATGTCTGACCTTTGGGTATAGTAGAGTAGTAGGATTAGTCATGTTTTATATCCTATATTGTCATTATTCATCATATATATGTTGGTTTTATCATATTTACACACTGTCGTGTGCTTTTCGTTGTTTGCTGTTCTTTCTGTTTCATTTCTTTTCCTTTCTCTTTTTCTATATCTAGTTTATTCTGCTTATGGGTTTTTGAGACGAGGGTTCTCAGGAAATAACCTCTCTACCTTATGAGGTAGTGGTAAGGTATGTGTACATTCTACCCTTCTCAGACTCCACTTGTGGGATTTCATACTGGATATGTTGTTGTTATATTCATACACCATTAACATATCTATATTATAAGTAGTTGAATTGATTTTTCTCATCCTTGCCAGTTCACAATAAATTAAATTATTGAATCAAATTAATAGTACTTATTTAATTTTATTTATATGAATATTATATTTATTTTAGTAATAAATTATATTTATATATAATATTTAAATTGACACAACACATACGTGTAAAACACGTGCAATAAACTAGTTTTATTAGAGCCAAACAACTGCCCATCTGTACAAAAGAACCCTAACAAATCAAATAGAAATGGACCGCAAACCGGCCCACTCATAGAAAATCACACTACTATCTAAGAGAGATTTCCTAATTCTAGAATCCTCCATCTTAAATTAATGGAAAGTCCATTACTTTTCTTAAAAAAATCCAGATTTCCCCCCCTTTTCGCATCACTGTAATGGTCACCCTTCTTCTCCTTAAGCATGTGTAAATGATGAAATTCAATTAAGGAAATAAATTAAGAAAATACAAAAAAGGGATAGTAATTTGTATATAATTTTGGATGATTTTTTTCTTCTATTTTTTTGTATTTTCTCCCTTTCTTTTTTTTTCTTTCTATTTGTATTTATTTATCATTGTTTCCAGAGAATTTTATGTTCTACAACGACAAAATCTCTTATTTTATTGATCTTCTAAATCGAAAATCCGAGCATTTCGGAACGAAATAAAGTTTGCTTATCTTACTTAACTTGATTGAATCCATTATGGATTCAATAAATCTAAGTA
>JAABOM020061464.1:0-10994 GCA_011800125.2 Solanum clarkiae
CGTGTTTATTATTATTATTATTATTATTATTATTATTATTATTATTATTATTATTATTATTATTATTATTATTATTAATATATATATATACCCCAAATTTCTCTTCTTTTTCTTTTCACCAAGCTCTTTTTTACCCTTTATTTTTCCGTTCCTCCTACACTAGTCACCCTCAACTTAAGCGTTTGACTTATGTTTGAGGTACACGATGCCTTTCATAAGACTAGGGCCAAAATAAGCTACCTTCAACTTAGTTTTAAAGCCTAACTTTGAGGTTCACAATGTCTTTGGAGAGACCAGGGCCAAAGTAGTTGTCTACGGACAGATAAGGGAGGTGATTTTTGGGTGATTTCAAAGAAAAGGTCTACTATGGCTCAAAAAATTCTTTTTTTTTGGAAATTTTTTTTCTTTTGGTTCAAAAGGGATTCAAAAGGGAACAATGTGATTTGGTAGGTCGATTTTAGGTTAAGTGACTAGTCATCAAAAATGGCCTAAGATCACATCCTTAATATAGTAATTCAATTGTTTTGGTGCGACTAACCAGGCAAGTTCTAGCGTACAAGTTGCATTGGTAGACTTAGTCAAATTTTCTCACATGCACATGTCACATTACTTGCACTAATTAGTACTAAACAACATAGTCATGCTTCTGTCATCAAGATGTCGACCATGTAATACATAATATGTTTTCCTAAAGATCATACAAGCATGTCAGGAGGAATGTAGACATATGAATGATTTTTGCAAAATGTTTAATTTTGGGCATTTTTCACATATCAAACACGAGTTACCCATAACTTAAATAAACACTTGTATCTATACAAATATCACATTTTAAACAACCTAAACATGTCAGTTCTACTAGACAATGAACTTAAGAGGAAAAAAACATGACAAGAAAAACTCTCAAGTGTCAGCAAGCCCTACCCCCACCAAAAATACGATGTAGTGTCCCCACTACATTCCAGTAAAAATGAAAGATCACATAGAGGGGAGGAACATACTTGAGATACCCTAGGCATCGGTTGTGTCAGTGTCTCCAGACCCTCCAGGAGGGTCTGGATGGCTGCTTCTGTGGCTGCTGCATCCTTACCCTTATCCTTCTTATGGGGCTAAGCCAGAGGTAGGGCAGGGGTAGCAGCTGGGCCAGGTGGAACTCCCTAAGTCTTATTCAAAACAGGTGCTATGGGAGCATTAATTACTGCATCCATGATTCCATAGGTTATGTTGGTGTGGCGGTTTGGTGTTACTTGATCATCTGCGCCATCTGGGCCTTTAGCTTTTTTACCGTTTGAACACGGTTCCGCATCTCTTCCCTGGACATACTCTCAAACATGGAATGAATATATGCCTCTAGAGTGCTGATATGGATTTGGAGGGCATTCATTTGGGCCATATGTTCGGCATCACGCTGTGCCACATCTTGTTGTACATGAGAATGAACCATGTGAGGCATCCTTTTAACAATTTGATCCACAATCGCCCGTGTTTGCCGCTAGTCTGTCACTATTCGGGCTAAAAACTCATAAGGAACATAGGTGTGCCCTTGCTGAACTAGAGGTGCTGACCACTACACTCGATTTTCTCGAAAGTTCCTCCTGAAGGTGGGACTGTGTTATAATCCTCGAGGGGCAAAGGCTGTTACGGGGCTGCTTATGGAAAGGTTGTCGGGCCCCCTAGTGTGCTTGTTCTTGCTCCCATAAGCGGGTTAGTAACATTTTTTATTAAGGCAATGTTCACCAAACCCTTAGGAGTTATCTTGCCATCCAAATACTGTGTGGTAGGGACATGGGCCAGGCGGTATAGTGTTTGGATCATGCATGGCTAAATCATGTTGGCCCGGTCAGATAAAGCTCGATCTCACATTTTCATAGCAATAACTCATCCCATATTTATTTCGTACCTTGACATTAAACATGCTATCAGGGATGCATGAGAAGTTTAGAGCGTATTATCATTACCTGTGGGACGAAGTCTTGCCCAAATGATAGACCACCAAAACTTAGCAGCAAAGTTCAAAGATGACTTGTCAATACATACTCATGGGTTTGTGACCCAAGGTGTGTCAGCTCCTTGTATGGCGATCCATTTTGCTATCCATTTTAGCAATATAGTTCTGGATGCAGGATCAGACATGAGCTCTTCGTCGGTAATCTATGTATGTTGGGTCATAAAATGGCCATCTGGTGGTGTTTGGTAGTTCGAGCCAAATAGGAACCTTTAATGGTTGTCTCAGAAATGTCTACACTTGTACCTCACATCATGACATGATCCTGTAGGTCTAATTTAAGGGAAGCCTATTTCTTCACCCTCGCAGAATACTCACCCTGAATAGAATTCAACAAACTAGCAACATAGTTAGCGTAAAATTCTTCAGTGATTGCAGGGCCATAATAACCTGGTGGTTGAACCATCCAGCTGAACTGGTGTGACTCAAAAGTGTCTCTTATGACAAGTATTGCATCACGCTGATCTGTGATGACTCGATTTTCAGGTGCGATAGGTTGTTTGTGAAACCCCGGGGCGCCGTTGAGAATCCCTTGAGTGAAAATTTTCTTAGAGCCGAGGGCCATCCATCGGGTGCGCAAGAACACAATGAGCCACCTTGCCGTCTCAAGGTCAGGTGTCTGAGAGATTGCATATCGTATCCCTTCGTCATCGCTATCCCGGAGATTTATCACATTTAGCATGTTGTTTAGCTTCCCAGTGCACCGATTCTTCTACCTACTTTGCCTTCTCGTGTGCATATTCCTCCTCAGGTCCCATATTCGGAACCCCTCCTCAGACTAGGGGCTATGTGATTGCTTGCAGCACGAGCCCTAATAGTGCATGGGGAGTGAGGCGAGACACATCCAGTATAATGAACCTCATATCCTCTAGAGGAATCATTGTTAGAGTTGCCTGCTCCTCCATCACTTGTTGATACCATCGGAGAATCATGTAGGCGGGACCTTGGAGCATTCCTGGATTTGGTTGGTTTTGGACATGGATCCATATTATCTGCAAGCATCGCAAATGAATGAGAACATTTAGCTAATTTGAACCATAAAATGACACACTAACGGGTACTCAAGACTTCCCCTGTGGCATAAAAGTGACAAATACCCTTAAGAATGGAGTTATTTGGTCTATCATAGGCAAATTGCACTTAAGGGTTTAAAGATGTAATTAACTAAAAATTCGAAGATTGAGAAAGATATATAGAATACTAAAAGATACCAAAATACTAAAGGAAAATAAAATGTTCTAGTAAACAAAAAAATTTCTATAGAAAGATATATTAAATATTAAGAAAGATATAATATCACAAGAATTATAACACAATTTGAATTCTAAAAGAAATTTGACAAAATAAAATAATAATAAAAAAATTGTTTTTTATATGTGACCCTACACGGGCCATATCACACAACACGGGACCACGTACGGGTGCCATAGACCGGCATGGTACCACGCACTGTCCGTCTAGACCGGTATGGTCCGTGCAAAAGGGCACACTGAAGGCATATGCACAGAACTGTACATACGGGCCGTGCAACTGCACACTCGTTGTGGTTTTATGCGTGTAAACTAGGGATCTTTGGTAGTACAAAGCACATATAACCAACTTTCAAACAATATACAAAATATATCTACCATCATTTCAACAAATACAACACTTCCTCATAACAAGTTCTAATAAAAGTCTACTAAAAACCTTAAATGTCCATGGTTCCCACTACAAGCTTCAACAATGATGGTTTTCACCACCTAAGATAACAGCCACCACTTTTCATGCTATATTAACCTTCAAAAAAGCATTTTCCCAAGTAGATGTACAATCATAGACGAAAATTTATGCTAAAAGCTTAAGAATTTGTGAACTTACTTGGTAAATTGACAACGAAAGCGATAACTAGCTTGAATAGTAGAGACCCACACCATGAGTAAATCTACGAATCGTGATTTTGAGCATGAATCATACAATGGAGATGAAAATTTTGGGAATTTTGAGAGAAAAATCTTGAAGAAGAGAGAGTGAGCCGTGCAAGAAGAGAGTGAGTGAGAAATTAAAAATGAGGTGTTGGGAAATAAATAGGGATCTTTAAAAGCATTTGTCAAACAATTTGACCCATTCTCTCTCTTTAGCACGGTCGTCTATACGGCACGTACACCGTAGCACACCCGTGGAAACACATCGTGCCGTCAATTCCATGAAGAATCAAATTACCTTGCTCACGTGCTAGATGAGTTTTCACATGGATCGTGTAACATGTAACGGTCCGTGTAAACCTTCCGTACCAGCAAAAAATTAGAAAATACTACCTGAAACATGCATGGTTGCACGGGCAAACACCACGAGCCATCCAACCTGGCATGGCCCGTGTGAGTTAAGTCATGTAACCATACTTGGGCAATTTTTATGGCTTCTCCAAACAAATCCTGCCACGAGCCGTGCTACTCCAAACAACCCGTGAATGTGGGCGTGACACTGTGTTGCACCAACTTTGTGCTCTCCTCTACAATATGCCAGGTATCCCTCTTCATGAAATGTGCTACAACTTCTAAGATAACATCTAAAATTACCTGAAAACCAAAATAAAAAAATTATAAAACACAAGATATACAAATTTATAAATGTTTATATATTACAATGCATGGGTTGCCTCCTATGAAGTGCTTGATTTAGTGTCACGGCACGACACAGGAACTTGACTACTCAGACTTCGTCAAGGAGCATGACCTCAATTACTGAGGCTTCATACACCACACCCAAACATTGTTTAACTCTTTGTCTGTTAACCTTGAATTTTTGTCTGGATTCAGTTTCCAATTCGATCGCACCATACAGAAATATTTGGGCAACCTTATATGGACCAGACCACTGAGATTTTAGCTTACCCGAAAATAACCTTTACTTGGAGTTAAACAGCAGTACTTTATCACCAACACTGAAATTTCTCGGAGAAATATGCTTATCATCTTGGAATTTCAACCTGTCTTTGTAAAGTGCTGCATTCTCATAAGGTCGGAGACAAAACTCATCCAATTCATTGATTTGCTCAAGTCTCATGTCGGCATCTTCGTCCCAGTTCATGTTAAGCTTCTTTAGTTCCCAGAGTGCTCTGTATTGTAACTCAAAAGGTAGATGACAAGCCTTACCAAACACTAATTGATATGGAGGCATGCCAATAGGTGTCTTATAAGTTGTTCTATAAGCCCAAAGACCCAGTCAGTTCGGGTGGCATTCACGAACTTGGTTAAGATTTCCTTGATCTCTCTATTTGACACTTCAGCCTATCCACTAGTCTGCGGATGATAGGGCATGGCTAACTTGTGTTGTCGAACTCCATATTTTGCTAGCATAGCATAGAAAACCTTATTATAAAAGTGAGAACTCCCATCACTGATGATAGTTCTGGGTGTCCAAAACCTGGAAGAAGATGCTCCTTCTCAGAAACTGGACAACACTCCTGCTCTCATTGTTTGGTAACGTAATCGCTTCCACCCATTTAGAGACATAGTCAACTGCCACAAGGATGTACTTCATTCCGTACGAACTAACAAATGGGCCCATAAAATCAATGCCCCACATGTCGAACATTTCCACCTATAGAATTGGGGTTAAGGCCAGCTCTTAGCATTCTAAGATGTTACCCTGTCGCTGGCACTGGTCATAATTCTGCACAAAATCATGGGCATGTTTATATATGGTGGTCCAGTTGTATCCACATTGTAGGATCTTCTTTGTTGTCCTGGCATCACTATGATGGCCCCCAACTACGGAAGAATGATAAGCCTCCAAGATGTGCACCGTTTCTGATTTCGGTACGCACCGCCTGATAACTCCGTCTGCATAAGTCCTGAACAAAAATGGTTCATCCCAGAAATACCTGCATACATCATGAAGAAACCTCTTTCTGGTGAAAGCTAAGGACCTCAGGCATAATGTCACTCACCAGAAAGTTAGCAAAATCAGCAAACCAAGGAATCAAATCAATAGAAGCTGTTAATACCTGCTCATCGGGAAAAGAATCATCAATGTGTAACCAATCCTTTGCTAGTGATTTATCCTCCAGTCTGGACAAGTGATCAGCCACTTGGTTCTCAGTTCCTTTTCGATCTTGCACTTCAAAATCGAACTCCTGTAGCAAAAGAACCACTCTGATCAACCTTGGTTTTGCGTCTTTCTTTGCCATGAGATACCATAGTGCCACATGGTCTATGTGCACGATCACTTCCGTGCCCAGTAAATATGCCCTGAATTTGTCAAAAACATATACCACTGCCAACAATTCTTGCTCAATCACTATATAATTCTTTTGGGCATCATTGAGAGTTTTAGCTAGCGTAGTATATGGGGTGAAAAATCTTGTTGTGCTTTTGTTTGAGCACAAGCTCCACAGCAATTCCTCTTGCGTCACACATCACCTCGAATGGGGTAGTCCAATTAGAAGCAACTACCATGGGTACAAAAATCAACTTTTACTTCAGGACCTCAAAGGCATGCTTGCAGCTTTCATCAAAATGAAACTTGGTATCCTTCTCTAATAGTTTGCACAATGGATGTGCAATATTGGAATTGTGCAAACTATTAGAGAAGTCCTTTATAAATCTACTATAAAAACTGCATGTCCAAGGAAACTCCGAACCCCTTTTACAGATATGGGAGGTGGTAGTCTCTCAATCACTTTGATCTTTGCTTTATCTACTTCTGTGCCCTTTTCAGAAATCTTGTGACCAAGAACTATCCCCTCTTTGACCATGAAGTGACATTTCTCCCAATTTAGCACCAAATTAGCATCCTCACAATGCTGCAATGCTGCTAAGATTTAACAAACACAAGTCAAAAGAATCACCCACTACAGAGAAATCGTCCATAAATACCTCGAGGGTGTCCTCAACCATGTCATAGAAGATAGACATCATGCAATGCTGGAAAGTAGTTGGGGCATTGCATAGACCAAAAGGCATCCTCCTGAAAGCAAAATTATCGTACATACAAGTGAAAGTAGTTTTTTCTTGATCTTCCGGGCCTATGGATATATGATTATAGCCTGAGTACCTATCCAAGAAGCAGTATCACCCCTTGCCTGCCAATCTATCTAGCATTTAGTCCATGAAAGGCATAGGGAAATGGTCCTTCAAGGTCCATTTATTCAGCTTCCGGTAGTCCATGCATACTCGACACCCAATCACAGGTGTCAAAGGAACTAACTCATTTTTGTCATTGACTACCAATGTCATGCCTCCTTTCTTCGGGACACACTTATAATCAAAAATGGGGTATATTACCCCAGCATCCAGCCACTTGATGATTTCCTTCTTCACCACCTCTTGCATAGGTGGGTTTAACCTATGTTGGTTCTCAATACTGGGAACACAGTTTTTTGCCAGTTTAATTTTGTGCATGTATATCCCTGGAGGGATCCCTATGATATCAGCAATAGTCTATCCAATGGCTTGCTTAAATTGTTGGAGGAACCTCAATATTATCACCTGTTCTTCTTGAAGATCTGCAACCACTATTACAGGAAGAGTATTGTTAGCACCCAAAAATACATACCTTAGGTGTTTGAGTAGCTCTTTGTGTTCCACTGTGGGCGGTTCCTCAATAGACGGTTTGGCCGGAGGTGTTGGTCTGTTTTGCAAGTCCAGGTACAACTTTTTCGGAACGAATGGTCGAGTTCCCCTGTCTTGGAGCACATTGATAGTGTCTTTGTACCCGTCGACACCATCTTCTGGAAAGTTCATCAACAACGCTGCTAATGTGTCTACACCCATTGTTTGCTCGAGTGCGATTTCAGAAAGTGAGTCCTCTTCCACATCAAAGATAGACATCACTGCTAGTTCTTTTGGTCTTCTCATTACAGCACATACACTGAATTTTACCTCTTCAGTGTTCAGTATAAAAGTCAACTCTCCTTGCTCTACATCCACTATGCTCTGCTGGTAGCCAAAAATGGTCTCCCAAGGATGACGGGGACCTCAAAATCCACTTGGCAATCTAGAATAACAGTCTACAGGAAAAATAAACCTGCCTATATGGACAAGCACATCACGTAAAATTCCTACTGGATGCTTCAATGACCTGTCCGCCATGAGCAACCGCATTGTAGTGGGTGTGGGGGAGCATAAGCCCAGCTGTCTATACACCGCCAGGGACATCAAGTTAATGCTGGCACCCAAATCATAGAGGGCTCTTGCAAAATCAAGTGTTCCAATAGCGCATGGAATAGTAAAGGCTCCCAAATCTTCCTTCTTTTCCACCAGAGATCTTGTGGCGATGGCACTATAGTAGTGGAGATTATTTGTCGGTTCAATTATGGTTGTTCTCTTCTTAGTCACTAAGTCCTTCATAAACTTAACGTATCCCGTCATTTTCTCCAGCGCCTTTACTAGCGAGATGTTCACTAATCTCTTTCAACATGGATAAGAATTTTTGAAATTGTCCATCTTCAACCTTTTTCTTTAACCTCTGTGGGAATGGTGGTGGTGTCTTAGGAATGGATAGCAGTGATTGAGTCAATGGTTTGTCTGACTCATGAGTCTCTTTAGCAACCTCGAGTTCTGCTGGTGTAGCTTCAACTTCATCACTTTTGTCATCAACATGCACCTCCATGGGTTCAGGCATTTTGCCTTTAGCTTTTTCCACACCTGCATTACTGGAAATAACAAGTTTGGGAAGTACTTTACCACTCCTCGTAGTAATTGCCATGCAATGACCATCTTTCTTCAAGTTCTGAATAGTATCACTAGGAAGTGACCCAGCTTTTCATTGATTAAATGCAACTGACAATTGCCCAATCTGCTGCTCTCTTGATCGAGGTGGAATGTGAATCGACTGACTGTCGAACATTGGATGTCTCTCTTTTTATATCTCGCATTCTGGGCTCAGTAGACTCAACTTTGTCAAAAACCTTTGCCATTATCTCTTCTAACTTGGAGCTTCCACCACCATCATTTTGACACTCACAATTCCTGTAGTCGTCTCTATTCTGCCAATTTCCTTGATAGTTCTGATCACGACCAAAGTTTTGACCTTGATTACCGGCGTTGAATGCCGGTAACCCCCTGGCTGCCTAAGAAATTTGCCTCTTCATCATAATTATAACCTTGATCATCATACCTGGGCATTGTGTTTACAACTTTTACCTTTTCTGCTCCTCCATCTAAGAACCGCTTTGCCAACAAGTCCAATTGGGTCTTCATGTGTGCTATGTCTTGATCTCGTTCCTCCTCATTTTATCATTGTTCTGCAGTCTTCTCAAAGACAAGCCTCGAGTAGTCTCCTTCTCGAATGTACCATGCCCTGTTGTTCTTAGCTACCTGATCTAAGATTGTTACTATGTCTGGGAAAGTTCTAGACATGTCTCCCCCACAAGAAGAGTCGATGATTGGCTTGGTCACAAAATTGCAGGACTTATAGAAGATTGCCTTTAGGTGCTCATCTATGAGAAGATGATCTGGGCACTGCTTAAGCTTTTGCTTGAACCTCTCCCAAGTCTCACATAGTGCTTCATTCGGCAATTGCTTGTGAGACCCAATATCATCAGTAATTTTCAACTGTCTTGAAGCACGGAAAATTCTCTCCAAAAATGCCTCTTTTAACTCTCCCCAAGTGCGGATAGAGTTATGTGGAAGCGCATTTGTCCACTTAGTCACAGCACCAGTATGTGACAAAGGAAACAATCATAACCTTATTGCTTGTTAACTAACCCCTGGAATCTCAAACGATTGATATGTTGCTAAAAAGTTCAAGATATGCTGATTTGCATCTTTGGTTGTTGCTCCACTGAACAACCCTTTTAACTGTAGCATCTGCAGCATAGTATTGGTAATTGTGAACTTAACACCTGCAAGAAGTGGAGGTAGCACTATTGCTCCTGTAGTTCCAACACCCTCGTCATCATCATTCACTCGGGGTTGTTAAGGTCAACGGGCTCATGCACTAGGCAGCGACACCTGTCTAAGAGGTGCTGCCGGTGGCACATCAGTAACCTGAACATTGTCCCCTATGTCGTCATTTCCCCCACCTGCAGGATTCATAACCAACTCTCTCTGTCTAACTGCATCGCGGTCTTGGGCATTCATTTTGTGGATTGATCTAGTAAGCTCGGAGTCGTAGGGAACAAGTGTTTCACCCTTGCTGCTTGGTGTTTGGCATGCAACGTTGGTTCCTTACAAAGGCAAAAGTAAAACTATGGATTAGTATTACAAGATGAAAATAGCAACTAATAGGTCACCTCTTCACCGTATTCCCTGGCAACGACACCAAAATTTGATACACCCAAATTTACACTCCCGATAGGAATAGTAAAGCAGTCGTTGGTCAAATATAGAACTCAACCAGAGTTGAGGTCCATCTGGCGGGAATGCGTAAGATTAGATCTAGTAGTAACATTTTCAATTATAATATCTAATCCCGGAACAAAAAAATAATAAGTAAACTAAATGGGGGGCGGAGGTTTGCTTTTTGCAATATTAGTTCCTAAACAATGAAACAAATTCAGTGACAACTAATTTCCAATCAAAGAATAAGAATTAAAAAAAAAAGACAACTAGCTTTCAAATATTTTATAGATTTAATAATTTATAACAGAACTAGGATTATGATGCCCATGACATCCAATGCAATAACCCAACTTGTGTAGTAGATTTGATTGTAATTACATATACAAGATCAACAAATAATGTAACATCTAATTCACCTTTCGATCCTTCTTAGCTGCAATTCATTCTTCACCTTTCTGTCTTGGAATGTATAATAATTTTAAAACTTTGTTATAGATCTCAGAATACTTTCACCTTTCGATCTCAAGTACTTAGACTAGGTTAAAAACCCAAAATTTTTGTTGTAGGATTCTTTTCCTAATCAGTACATCCTTCCATGACATGTAAAGAATACATGCATGTTCTCAATGCATCGACTCATTGAGAAAGAAATTAAAATAAAGAATATTACAATATATACATGTATTAATCCCTAAATCTACCACAAGTTAGTTCATTTTATT
>JAABOM020061465.1:0-10993 GCA_011800125.2 Solanum clarkiae
TTCCTTAACTATGTCATCCTAACTAGTTTGCAGTATATTTATTAGCTTATCCAATTCTAATTTTTATGGCAGTAATGAGTTCAATATCCATTAGACCAATCATGCATACTCATTGAGTCTAAAGACAGTGGTATACTATTTAGTTCAATAAGTATCTTATAAACCTGAATTGCTAATATTTCCATAGATATAAGATTCTATCTAGTTTACATTATATTGAAATTCATTTTATCAGATTATCAAAAGCTAATTATTGTGCCACCTAATATGTTCAGTATCTTTAGACCAACCATGGATACTCATCAACAACATTTATTTCAATTTAACTACATGGGATCAATGACAACAAATGTAAAACCAACTTGATAGCAGATGTCAAAAATCTTTCAACAATGAGTCTTCCTTTCCTGTGCCACACTACAACACCCCTCCCCTCAGAGAAAGACAAACCAAACACTAGGCATCATCTCCAAATTGACTAAAGAAAACATATGTGTGCATGTACCTCATTGAATGGAAATGGCTCCATTGATACACTTCTGTTTATTGTTCTTTCTCTGCCTTCTATTATGGAAACAATACTATATTTTAATCTTAGTGGAGAAAACGCACCCCATTAGACTCAAGATTAGTGTAAAATTCAAACATCATACAACTTGATCACATTTAAGTTCCGCTGGCATGACTAAGAAGCCCAGCAGGCTTAAGTTTTGTTTTATCCTTCTTAAGCAGTATTAAATCAACATTTGGCTTCTAAATTCCAAGGCAATCATGCTATTAGGATCTAGCAGGATCTACTAAAATTGTTCTGATGATGACAAACGAAACTAAGTTTAGGATGCAGTACCAGGAATATGGACACAGCTAAAGAGGCGGAATCCTACAAGGAGAAGGAGTGCTAAATAAGGAAGCAGAATCGGAATAGAACTCCTACAGGGAAAAGTTGTAGTGCCATATTTACAAAGGAGTCTTGGAGAAGGACTCTTCTAGAGTCAAGTATAAAAGGCAAATCAACTACCCTAGAAGAGTCATGTTTTTGCAAATCTGAAAATGACATTCATCACTCAGGACAACTGACACAAGAGCATTCAAGCAAGATCTAAAGTTACATTTTCTTGTTTATTCAATTGTTAGGAATTCTCTTAGAATTAGTGTTAAGTGACAATTATTGTAAGAGATTATTTTTTTCTAATAGAAAACTGAATAGGGAGCCGGTTTGACTCTCTATGTTGTGAGTGTTGTGTGAGGAGATTGTGTGTTGAGAGTTGTGAGATTGTAAGCTTAACATATCCTCAGTTTTGCAGCAGTGAAGTTGCAAAAATCCTAGAGGGTAGGTAGTGATTGTTTGTTCGTTGAGCAAAGAGTTTTTCCACTATACATCTTGTGTTCCTTTATTTACTGCATTGATATCTGGACTGTATATAGAACCTGGTTTATTCTTGTGATAGCAGTAACCATTTTTTCAATTGGTATTAGAGCATGTCTTTTTTACTAAAGGCTAACTACCTCGAAAAGGATCGTGGCAGCTCCTCCTACCTCTCAAGAAGAAACCTCTCAAACCAGGCCACCACTAGTTAATGGTAACTATAATGGTTGGTGGAAAAATCGCATGAAGGATGGCATTATACCAAACACTCAAGTTCCTAAGGAACACACTAAATCGGATGTTGCTGATAAGCTCGAAATCTAAAACAATGCCAAGTCCAAAAAGATTTTGATTTATGGTATAGGTCCTAACAAGTAAAATAGAGTCTCTGCTTACCAAGATACGAAGACGATGTGGATACCCTACAGACTACGTATGAAGGAACCACCCAAGTGAAGAAGGCTAAGATCAACAATCTCAACAGAAAGTATAAACTATTGAGAATGTTGAAAGCAGAAAGCATCCAGGATATGCATACTAGGTTCACATCTATAGTGAATGAAATTTATTTTTTTGGAGAACTTATTCTAACTAGGAAGTCCATCCGAAAGCTCCTGAGCGTCCTTCCTGAATCATGGCAAAGTAAAGTGGACGCCATCACTGAGGCTAGGGACATGGATAACTTGACCATGGACGAGTTGATAGGAAACCTACCGACCTATGACTTGAAGAAAAACCAAGAGAAGGAACTTAACGGCAAGCAGAAGGAGAAGAACCTAGTTCTTATGGTTACTGAGAAAGAAGACTTCGAAGGGAAAAATATTTCCCTGGTGACCAGATGTTTCCAAAGATTGTTGAGGAAAGGCCAATTTGTCAGAGAAGAAACTCCCAAAGAAATACTGACAAGGATATCAGAGATTAACTATGCCACAATTGCAGAAGCCCTGATTACTTCATCAAGTTTTATCCCCTGTGGGCCCTGGAATATAAGAAGAATAATTTTAAGGCGGCCAAGGAACCTAGGAATGAGCAGTACGTCCTCAAGGACAGTAAAATGACCAACCAAGAGGCTGATTTTTCAGTTAAAAGAGCACTTGCAGCCTTAGGCAATATCTCTGGCAAGGAATCAGATGGAGAAGCTCTGTAGTCCTTCATGGCTATCGAAGGATCTGAGAAATATGATTTTCTGGCACGTGTAGCTCAAGAAGAATCTGATGATGAGAGCAATGGGATCAAAGCTGAAACTTATGTTGATGTTGAACTGAACAACCTCGACATTGGAATAGGGTGTGATAATGAGAACGTGACACTAATGGCAGGAGCAGATCCTACCAAAGAAGACAGTTCCCTGCAGGAAACCAATGTAAGCTTCGAACATGTTAAAAAGAACATGACCGGCTACTCTAAGAAAAAACTTGAATCTTTGTCACTGGTCTTAATTGATGCTTACTTATCTATTTGTGAAAACAAAGAAAACCTTCTAGAAGATTATTGTGATACCCCATAACTCTATCCTCACATATACTTATGTTTCAAGCCTCATTCTTATGTGTGGGAAGTGTATAAGGATCATAAGAGACCTCTAGTGCTTAGTCGAGTTCAAAACTTTTCTATAAATTGAGTTTCTAGTGTTGAATTATGCAAGGGTCAACTTTAAATGATCATAACTCTTAGCATACAAAGAATTAGGTGTCCCGTGACCTACTAAAGGAAATCAATTTGAATTAGCTTTCCAACGCAACTGGTTTCACCTCCTTTGGAGTTTGGAGTCAGGAGTCAAAAGTTATGGTCATTTTATTGAAGACTGTCAAGTGCAGAATTGCTCCATGAAACCCTTTACGGGCCGTAAAATGAACTACGACCCATTTTCTAATTCGTGGAGAAAGAAAGTTCCTGAAACTTCCATTTTTGGCCCCAGACTTTATGAACCCATCTATGGGTCATAGAACCTTCTACGGGTCATAAAATGGGCTCGTAAAATGAACCATAAACACCGAAATGGAGCCAAAAGCTTATGGAAAGGTCCCTACTGTTCGCGGAAACTTTTACGGGCTGTAAATGAGCCCGTAGACGACTTTTGACAGCTTTTTAAGAAAGTGTATTTTGGTCTTTTCCCACCCTTTCTAAGCCTAGGATTGACGTTTTCTATACCTAAATAAAGACCTAAACATGTCAGATTAATACTTTTACGCTAAAACACACTCTCAAATGTGGAAGCAAGGTTTCAAGGGAGAAAAGGGCTGGGGTTTGAGGAAAACTTAAGAATTCTTCCAATCTCTTCCAAAAAACTTTCGGGTAAGGCTAACCAAAACATGGATTCTGTTCTTCCATGTGCCTAATAACCCGAATTGATGGTGATATGAGTAAATTGAGTCTCCCATGAATGTTTTTGAGGTTTTTCTTAAATTCTAATGCATATCCATATAATTTTGCATGAACTACCATTTTTATGAATTAAATACTTGAATTACATGATTTTGCCATACTACATGGACCCTAGCATGATTTCTTATTATTTTTACATATTTTACATAAATGACAATGTAGGAGCATTATTTGAGCCTAAATAGTATACGGAACCCCTAAATTCTTTAATTCTACATTTTTTCTCCTAAATGCTATGAGTTAAAATGATGCATGATTGAGTCCTTATGAGTCAAGAACTGAACCTAAAAATGACATAACCAAAGGGTTGATAGTCGATGTGATGAGTTGAGTTGATGAAGGTCCAATGGGACTATATGAATTAGTTAACCATAGGGTTGATGTCTTATGAGCATATTGAGTCTTGGGAGGAGTATTGAACACCGAATTAAGTAAGAGTAAGTCCTACTTGAACTCAATAACTACGCAGCAGCGTAGGAGAGGATTGAACTATAAATCGGATGTTTCCTATTGCCGCAAAATAAGGACTTGATGTTACTGATTTTGGATCCATTAATGGTATGTCCTATACCCCCGGTAAGGTATTGGATGGATGTGGCAATGGCATTGCTTCATTGTACCATTACCGGCTCATACGTGATGGTTATCGAAAGAGAAACTCCCAAATAGGCCTTGATAGTATTCGATGATGAGACGTAAATGGTAGATGAGTAGTCATTGCCTATAGTGCATTCTTATTTCAAACTCTTGACATAATGATTGAGTTTCCTATTTCTTGAGTTAAGCTATTTGAGTTTTTGTTTTTCTTCTCGTACATGTTTCTTCTGCCAATTTACATACACATACATTCTACGCACTGACGTCCATTTGGGCCTACATCTTTTCATTATGCAGAGACAAGTACTAGTGGTCATCAACAGGCACAACATTGAGGACCTATTTGCTTTCAGTTGATTGGTGAGCCCTCCCTTACTCTCGGAGGACATTATGTTTTCATTCTACCTTGAGTTAGACTTATCTCATTTTATTTAGAGGTAGCCATGGGTCTATCATTGACACTATTATTCAGATATTTTAGAGGCTTCATAGACTAGATTGTCGATGTGATTGGATGTTATTTTGACTAGTTTTCTTTCATGCTAGTCTTACTTAGCTCATGGATGAAGGGTTTGGCCTTTGGCCCTTATTTATCATTTTTCATTGCTTGTCATCATGCATTCGTATACACTGATGTCTTTTACTATTAGAATATGATTGAACGAACGTGATGAGTCGAGTGGTTCGCCTAGGACCTAGCGATAGTCTCTGAGATCTGATCATAGTACAAAATTTGAGAACTCAAAATTCTCAAAATTTTGTATAGAGAATGGGGTAGTTTACAAAATAGGATTGTTGAAAGGAAAAATAGATCTCTAAAAGATATGGTTAGAACTATCTTGATAGCCAGCAATCTTCCACAGAGCTATTGGGCTAAGGTTGTTAACACCACTTGCTATCTTATCCACAGATGCATGATCAGACCTATCCTAAACAAAACATCCTATGAATTACTTAAAGGAAGAAAACCCAATCTGGCTCACTTCAGATCCTTTGGTTGTGCATGCTATGTGCACAACAATGAAAAAAGATATGCTAGGAAAGTTTGATGCTAAAAGTGATGAGGGAATCGTCCTACTTTTCACAAAGCAAGGCACACAAAGTGTTCAATAAAAGAACCAAATGTGTTAAAGAAAGTGCATATGTTATATTTGATGAGGCTAAATTCTAGGACGGGAAAGTTTTGTTGGAATAGGTGCATGAACTAGTGATGGCAAATCACAGAAGAGACACATATGATGATGAGGATGATAATGTAAGTCTCACTATTCCTCCTACTCAATAGGTACTCCCTCCTACTCATACCTCTGATGCAGGACATTTGATGGAGCAGGACCCTTAACGGTGACCCGTGATGACACAGTAAAAGATGATCAAGGTCATAACTAGAAATACAAGAGTTCTCATTCCCCTGAAAACTTGCTGACTCCCCTGGATTCCAGTATAACTACTAGATCGAAGCTCAAAAACATATATGCATTCTCCAGCTATGTGTCCCTTGTTAAGCCCAAAAAATATCAAAGAATCTCTACTGGATGATGAATGAATCTTCGCCATGCAAGAAGAACTTCTTCAGTTTGAGCATAGCAAAGTGTGGCACCTGGTTCCCCCTACTGAACATCTTACTTTTGTTGGAAAAAAAGGGTATTTAGAAACAAATTGGATGAGCAAGGTGTTGTGACCAGAAATAAGGCCATACATGTGGTTCAAGGTTACAACTAACAAGAAGGGATCAACTAAGATAAGACTTTGGCCCTACTGCAAAAATTGAGGCCAAATGGATGCTGATTATGTTTGCAGCTCACGTGGAGTTCAAATATATCAGATGGGTGTAAAAAGTACCTTCCTAAACTGGTGTCTTCAAGAGGAAGCATATATGAAGCAAACTCTAGGGTTTGAAGATAATGAACACCCAAACTATGTGTACAAGCTAGACAAAGTATTGTACGGGCTGAAGCAGATACCTAGAGCCTGGTATGATTAACTATCAAGTTATCTATTGAGTCATGGATGCCTTAGAGGCAAGATAGACAACACATTATTCCTCAAAAGTAAAGAAAAGCATATGCTCATAATTCAGGTCTACATTGATAACACCATCTCTGGAGCAGAGTTTGCAAAACATATGGGCAGTGAGTGTGAGAGGAGTCTGATGGGTGAGCTGATTTTCTTTCTAGGACTTCAAATTCATGAGATGAAAGAGGGGATGCCCATCCATCAACAAAAGTACATCAAAGAGTTACTCACAACGTTTTAAAAGCAGGATGCCAAGATCAACAACACTACTATGGCACAACTAAGATAGACGAAGATGAAGCAGGTAGTGGTGTGGATGAGACCAAGTATAGAGGGATGATTGGATCACTATTATCTCTCACCACTAGTAGGCCTAACATAGTGTTCAGTGTGGGTATTATGCACGCTTTCAATCAATACCCTAAGGATCCCACCTTGAAGCTGTAAAACGGATCCTGAGATATCTCAAAGGAACCATGAACCTAGTCCTTTGGCACCCCACTGAGTCTTCCTTTAAACTTGTTCTCTTTGATGATGCTAACTATGCAGGGTACCTTATTCATCATAAAAGTACCTCAAGAATGGTAAACTTCTTAGGACCATTTCTGGTATCGTGGGCTACAAAGAAACAAAATTCAGTGGCCTTATCCATTGTTGAGGCTGAGAATGTGGTTGTTGTATCCTATTGTGCTCAACTTTTATGGATCAAACAATAGGTACTGGACATAGGAGTTAAAGTAGATTGCATACCAATAATGTGAGACAACACAATTATAGTAAATGTAGCCATAAACCCGGTGCATCACAAGCATACCAGGCACATAGATGTTCGCCATCACTTTCTGCATGAAAATGTTGAGAAAGCTCATATTGAAATCATCTTCTGCAAAATAGAAGATCAAGTGGCTGACATATTTACCAAAGTACAAGGACGTGAACACCTTGAGCTCAATCGCCTTCATTTGGGATTAATCGGGGTCACATGAATAATACTTCTTCTTCATCTTGATATTTATTTTGAGTTCAAGTGTTGTAGTGAATAAGTGACCACTACATTTGCGTACAGGAACATAAACTACCCGGTTCTACTTGGACTCCCTCTCTAGAAACTATTGATATTACCCTTAGTTTCCTCATCTAGAACAACACAATAAAGTGAGGAGAAGCTAGTTCACCCAATTCTAAATCAGGTATGCTTCTTCGTTATGAAACATGTTGATATATGCATATGTCATTAAAGGTATTGTCTAGAGTCACTGCAAAAAGAACCTTCTTCCCGCTTTATGCCTTCATTCTGACCCATACCTTTCTTTTGGCGGAAAGCTTGCTGACTTAAAGAAAATGATCACTTTTATTGGGATTTCAAGCATCTGTTTAATATGTTAGTTCTTGCAGGTGCATCGTTTCAATCATTCACTACAGACTCTTCTTATTACTAAAGACCCTCCCTTTTAAACTGAACATTTACACCATTTGCACCACTTTCCTTTATGATTTGTCCTTGTACAAGAAAGAATCCTCTCTCAAAGAAAGATCCTCTCTCAAACTCACCAGGAAAAATAGCTACCCTAGTATCATTTCTGATTCGGACTCCAACGCCAGTGCACAATTACCTCTCCAAGCTTTGTCTCAAAGTGAACTACCATCTCCACCCTTCTCAGCCTACTATCAATTCCCACCACCATCCCTGCCAGCTAAAGTCCCCTTGCCACCACGCCCACCACTAGTCGACCACTATCTTCACAAGACCCATTTGCCTCCACCCATCCTTCTTTCTCACCCTCACCCTTTCCTGACCTACCACATTCCATTCCCATTCTCTACTGAGTGTGTCCAAACCTTATTAAAGTAATGTCACCCTACCCAGCCTTCAGCATCATCGCCTTATCAACGAGCGCATGTCCTCCTCCTCCTCAGATAGTACTCCTTCCTTCCCTATTTCCCCACGAAACCCTAACCTTCAACCTCTCTGGTACCATTGCTAGTGCCATTAGCCACCCTACCCCTTTCTAGTCGCTAATTCTATCGCTTGATACTTCAGACTCAATGCACAATGTGCCACTTGCGCATGTCTGTCATAGGGTTCTTCAACGTCCCAAGAAAGTGTCTACTACATCAAGAACCACTCCTCACCGCTCTCGTGCACCCTTGACATGCAACAAATGAAGGACAACTACTCCAGATGAGGCAAAGTCTAGTTGGAAAAGATCACGTCATGGTAAGTCTCCAGTACCTCCCTCCTCCTCTTCTCCTGTTGGAGTTGCTTCATTCCCTGAGGGTCCCCTGCACATATTTCTCCTGCTACTACTTCATTCCCGAAGGGTAGTATAGATACATCTAGAGTTCAGGGTGTGGAACTGGTGTTTGACAAAGTTAGGCTAGGTGAAATCTTAGAAATTCTGTCCATTGGGTTGGTGGAATATGTTTGGAGTTAGGATCAAGATTGTGTGCTTACCTCTAAATGCACTAAAGGCAGGATGTCTGATGTGCCCAGGAAGATACTGAAGGGGGAAATGCCTCCATTTTTGAAGTTGTTGTTCGAACTGGTCCATAAGGGGGTTCTACCTAGGGGAGAATGTTGGCATGAGGTTATAGTTAGTGACATGGGACTCGTTAACACCACTGATCTTGAGGAACTAGTTAACCGGCCCTCCTTCATCATCCGGCATATGGCAAGATTTATTGATCCTGCGCCTGGCCCTTACCAACTGGCATTTGGAAATCTTTTGACTCGTGCCTTCAAGGCATGTAAAGTCCTACTCTGTGAAAATAGGCATTTGAAAAAAAAGGATATGATTGATAGGACTACCGCCCTATAGTGCGACTATCTTCTTGCTACCCCAATGCTCCTGCTCCAACAAAGGCTGCAGGACCTATGTCGCAAATGATGCTTGACCTACAGGTTGTTCGCACTGAAAAGTTAGTCTTTGGGTATGGGTAGATGAGTTGTAGGATCAATTGGGGGAGGCTCATGCTGTAGTGGGTCGACTTAAGGATCAACTCCTCTGTCAGCAGAAGGATCACAATGCTAGGGTGGACGTCCTCTTGAAGATGCTTGGATCAGTCCCCTCCTGCTCTGCTACTCGCTCTTAACCCTCCTTGTCCTCCTTTTTGGCTCTATATAATTTTCTTTTGGTTCTACTTTTGGTTGCTATAGACAATTATTTTTTTGGATGTGTATATTTTTTACTTGTTGACAATGGTTGGTTGGCAGTATATCTGGTTGTGAATGCTATTTGATATCTTATCTCTCTTACTTATTTCTACTTGTGAATGGCTAATCTCATCAATTTTATGTTGTTGTACCTTGTGAGACAACTAGTTTGTGTACTTGTGCCATTGTTAGTTATCTTTGTTCGTACTTTTTTCTTTCTGAGATGTCAAAAGGGGAAGTAATGCAATGCAGGTATATAACATACATGTTTGCAATCATCAAAAAGGGGAAATTTGTTAGGATCTACTAAAATTATTTTGATGATGACAAACGTAATTAGGTTAAAGTTGCAATAACAGGAATGGACACAACTAGAGAGGCGAAATCCTACAAGGAGAGGGAGTGCTAAATAAGGAAGCAGAATCAGAACAGGACTCCTACAAGGAAAAGTTGTAATGCCATATTTACAAAGGAGTGTTGTGATATTGTAACCTTAACATTTCTCAATTTTGAAGTAGTGAAGTTGCAGAAATTCTACGAAGGTAGATAATGGTTATTTCTCTCCTGAGCAAGGAGTTTTTTCACTATATATCTAATATTCCTCTAATCACTGCATTGATATCTGGTCTACGTATAGAACCTAGTTTACTCTTATGATTGTTGTAGTCATCTTTTCACATGCAAATACAAATTTTTTTATAAGGTATAGTTTTTTAGGCTCTAATATTTAAATGCAACCTAGCTTCTACACCTAATTAGTTTCTGTTTACCAGTAAAAATGCTTGCAAATATAATATCAGAAATCTCATTCTCTATATACTTTTAACACTATGTACATCATCTATAGAACGAGAAAAGTAGAGACCTATTATGCACATTGTTTATTTTTAATGATCTAGCACGATCAATGCTCTGGACTAAAATTTTGAGATGCAAATAGAAATAATATGTGAATAAGATAATTAGGTACCTTATCTGTAGTTGGTGAATTTTCTGTATCCAATATCGGGTGAAAAATATCACCACCAGCTGAGATAATCTTTCCCATCCATGTGTGGCCATTGGAATTTTCTAAACTTTTGAATATATTCTGAAAATAAGTCAGAACTTCTTCTCCAATATCCTGAAAGGTAAATAGCATTTCTTAAGTGCACCTCTACCACCTCCTTTTTACTTTTGTTGAAAAATTTATCACTTAATAAGAGTAAATAGAGAGCATGCAAGAAGTATATGAAGTTCAATAATTGTCAAGAGTCTCTTTAATAGTTCAAGAGTTATATATCTATAGATGGATATGTGATATAAATAAATTTTAATAACTCAATAGTAATATATCAAAAAGCTTGGTCAATAGTGATTTGACACTCTAGAAAGATTTCAAAATGTTTAATGTACAAAAAATAATATTTTTATATTATGGCTAACAAATGAAAGTTTTATGAACAAATAAAAATTGAAAAGCATCTCACTAGAAG
>JAABOM020061466.1:0-10993 GCA_011800125.2 Solanum clarkiae
TGGTGCATGGGCGTATGGGCGACCCATGGCTGGCAAAGCGGACAATATATGCACGTGTGGGGGCCGGGCTGTTACAAGGATTCTTGGAGCCGTCCATTAGTAATTATGTCGGCAAAACCTTGAGCAAAATGGGCTACTTGATGAGTGACTAATGTGACAAAATGATGTTTAACAAGAAGATCAACATATTTATCCCTATTCTCACGATTCACTATGATATCTTTCCCATTAGGGCAAAGCTCCACCACTTTCCTGGATCCCAATTCTTCATCTTCACAAATAAATGTTAGGCCTAGAATATCTTCATCCACCATCTTCTATCCATCTCCAGTATCTTCTTGCAACCATCGTACAAGTACGAATCCGCATCCCTAATGTCTTCAAACGAAATTTCTCCAGCTAATTGCAAAAAAAAAAACACCCGATCAAACTCAATGCTTATTTGTACTTTATGCAGCAAGGCCAACGCAATCATCCTGCCGGAGAAAATAAATTACTCAAGGTACAAGGGGTCCACTTTAGATGTTGCAAGCACAAAATGCAAATGAAGGTTATTAGCATTGTCGCAGAGAGAATAATATAACTTTTCGTGAAACATCAAAAGATAGTATCAAACAGCTCGCAATCATCTTATAAATGTTGTTGTGCTTCAATTTTCATCATAATCTAGAGAACTCTAATGGAGAATCTTCCCAGTTGTTTCACGCATTGTAATGAGGAAAAAATGATAATACAACAAATAATTAATACTCAAATGCCATATAATCCAAGTACACCTAATGCAGCTTCATTGAGAAAGATTTCTAGTTGGAACTGCAATGACATTAAATAAGACTTGTACTTCTCCGATCACTAATTCATGAAATTTATCTGATAGCTAGGCGTGATTGGCGGAATAGAGAACCAAGGGACATCAATAATAAAACAACCAAGAAAACACACTAACATGAGAACTAAAATCGAGACATAATTAAATTTAAAAATGTCAACATGTTAGAATGGTTGAATCTCCTCAAAAAGGTTGGCATTATTGTTGGGTATGCAAACTGCTCCCATATTAGTGGAAGAGAGGAAAATGAACCTATTTAAATAGGTTCAACCCAGCCCATTAGTATGAGGCCTTTTGGGAGGTACCCAAAAATAAATCTGTGAGAGTTTGGCCAAAGTGAACAATATCATACTAATGCAGGGTTGGGGTGAAGGTACGTGCGGTCCCTACAAGTAGTATCAGAGCTCAGGTTCGAAGGGAACAAGTGATGGACCGACGCATGCGGAGTTCTCGGTATGACAATATGATTAAAAGATCTGCAAGGGTGCCTTGTATCGAAAGTCTTCACTTGTCAAGTGATGATACAGGTGACGTATCCTGTTGAGTGATAATGGCGGTGCAAGATGATTTGGCAGATCAGATGGTGTAATCTAGCTATATGGAGGTCTGTAATAATGCCTTGTGTCGAAAGTCTTCCCGACAAGAAAAAAAGAGAAAAGGTGGTCGGGCGGCGTGTCCCCCGGGTTGTTGCAGCGATACAAGATGGTGGCAAATCTAAAATCGATAATCGCTGAAAGGGAGGTCATGAGATTTCAGAGTTTGAGGGGAGGTTTGTTGAGTATGCAAACTCCTCTCACATTGGTGGAAGAGAGGAAAATGAACTTATTTAAATAGGTTCAACCCAACCCATTAGTATGAGGCCTTTTGGGAGGTAGCCAAAGACAAATCCGCGAGGGCTTTGCCCAAAGCGGACAATATCATACTAATGTAGGGTTGGGATGAAGTACGTGCGGTCCCTACAATTATAAATATATATCAACATGTATTCATGCACACACCAACTTACCATCCTTTTTAAGCAAAAACAAAGAGTTAAAAATTATCTGCCTCAATATCAGTTGTCACATATGTACAACGTACTTTACGGATCTAGCTTGGCACAATGAATGCTAAAACCTATTCCCAACTTCCAACAAATCCAGAAAAAAAAGATATTACCGTAAAGAGAATAAATCCAAAAAACATATTAAGTAAAAGCCTTACAAAGTCCTACAAACAGAGACGTTGCTTAAAACTTTGTACTCAAAAGGACAAAAATTTATGGAAGAAGAAAATATTCTACACAACACAACATTAAATGGGCAAAGAAAAATGTGAGGGCTAAAATTAGCAACGACTTCAAAAATCATAGCTTCCAAAGGATCTAAAACAAGGAAAGAACTCTGAACTAAGAATAATAATGAAATAATGAGTGAAAAGATGAAGAATTTCAGTTATAGCTCCCAAGAATATATATAATAAATCGGTATTTGCATTTGCATAAGCTCCACTCTTCACAGTTTGCTATTAACAACTCAACCCCCAAACAAAATTATCTAATCTGAATCATATTAAATGTACGAACACCCTTAGCAAAATGTGTTCGCCTTTATTTTCCCTTTAAAGATAGATTTCACATTGGGAATAATTGTATCTTAATTATTTTCCTAATATTTGAGATTCTGAAATCAATGAAAGTTTAATTATTGAACTTATACTTAGATGCATATGTAGAAACCACTAAAATTTAGGAATTTAATCATTTATTTATACAAACATTACTTTTATAAATTCTTCCTTATTTGAACAACGTAGAAAAATCTTAATATTTATAACTTTAAGTCAACTAATTAACTAGGATCCTTCAACAATAGATTTTGCTTCTTGAGAAACTTTGTTTGAAATACTTCGACCTCTATGACTATTATTTAGGAACACAATTTGCTTCCTTCTTGAAGAACGAATATGAGTCCTCTTTTAGTAAATAAATAAATAATAGGAACCCTAATCTTAAGAAGAAGCAGTTCCAAGAGAAATTATAATGGACATTGCACCATGTTGTTGTAGCTTGTATTCCTATCATGGTATCAACGAGGGATGGACCCACATTCTACCAAACAGTGTTATCCGACACTGCTTTGTTGGAAAATATTACAATTTCTATATATATATATATATATATATATATATATGTGTGTGTGTGTGTGTGTGTGTGTATGTATGTATAGAACAGGTTAAAGCAGAATAGGTATAGAAATAATACAAATGACTCCACTAAACGGATTGAGCTTCCTAGCTCGCTGGCCAAGCGCGTTTGATGTTTACTATGAGTTTGAATTTGCACTACGCCACATTTTTTTGCATTTTTTAGGCTCTAATCAAGTGACTCTCCCTTTATCTGGTAGAAATCTGGTTTTGAGTAAGGCTCGATCCAGGAACCCCTTACTTGAAAAGGATATATATATATATCAGCCAACCAAACATACAACTTAATTATTAACTTAGAAAATATAATATTTGATATATTGAACAAGTTTCAAGCAAAAATAGAAAGAAGAAATTAATTATGCAATTTATATTTCTAGGAACGCTGTAGTAATTTATATGAGTTATGTTCTATTAAATATGATTTCAATAACTTTTCGTTAATCTACAAATGTTTTACTTATTTAAATGTGACATCGCTTACAAAATATCCTGCATATGCCATACTGGACTATCAACAATAGCATCTGTCATTAGGTAAAGGAGTGATTGTAGACAACTAGGTTTAAAATCAAAATTTTCTGCATGAAACGAACCATGGATCGTACAAAGAACCTGAATGTTAAAAGTTCTAACAGGAAAGTCACCTTGATAATTCTTCGAGGAAGATTTGTGTTGGCCATATAATAAGAGCAAAGACCTCAGAAAGCATAATGCATTTTACTTTTTTCCATATTCAATTTACCTTTTGTTTCAGTAAATTATTCTTCCATGTACTTCAGATATAATTGTTATTATTTTGCTTAATAATTTATAATTATTAATCCTCCGCTGATAGTAGTTGGGTTGAATGGTGTGATTTTTGTGTTGATAATCCTTTAAGCTTTATTCCTTAGTTTCAATGTATAAAGAAGATTATGTTGGGTCATTTGTTGAATATTCGGATTCTGGGGTTGAATTTAACTGCTACGGGGAACTTCAATTTCATGGCTTTTAATCACTTGAATCAATTTACTTTCCCCAAGAACGTGCATTTGCAGTCGAATTTTGATATTTCACCTACCAGAGTCATTTCTCTCACAAGCGACTCCTCCTAGAATCTACAAATTGGATTTTGGTCAAACCTAACAACTCCCAGTCTCTAAAAATTTATTCCAGACTAAACATTCCACAAATTGTCTTTTCTGGTTTTTTTTCCATGATGAGCAGATATAGATTTTCATGATGAAAGAACCTAGCAATAAGAAGATGCGGGGAGATATATTGGCAGAAATGACAAAAGGAAGCAAAAACTCAGCTTTTCTGGTGGACCGTAAATGAACTTATGAAGTTTAGTATGGTTTTTGTATCATTTACATCTGCCGTGAAAACCTAAAAGGGTGTGTTTTGAGTTAAAACCAAGAGTATCTTTTCCTATCTCTGCAAAGTATCATTTTTAACATAGAGACAGGTGCAATTCCACGGTCATAAGCAAAATCATGGTCTTTATGTTAGGATCTGGTAGGTGCACTTATGTTGTTTTGATGATGACAAACAGGACCAGGTTCCAGGTTCTATACCAGCTATCGTGAGGCACAATCCCAGTTGAAGGAGGATTGTTGTATAAGGAATCCGAATCAAAGTAGGAACTCGAAAAAGACAGCTAATTAAGAAAAGGACTCCTTTAAGGAAAAAAACACGTGTCCTACTCAATAAAGGAGTTCTACATGGAAGGTCTCTAGGATTCAATATAAATACAATCATTTACATCTGCCACACCTAGAAGGATGTGTTTGAGTTAAAACCTAATCTTTTTTACATAGAGACAGGTGCAACTCCAAGGTTATAAGCCAAATCAAAACAGATCTCTCGAAGGACAGGAAAGGATGCAAAAGTTGATTTGAAAAACTAGAGATGAGTTACTCTCATCAAAGGATAATAATCAATACACTTTGGAATTACTTAATCAGTCAAACCCTCAAACATGGGTTTCATGAAAGAGTACATTGAACCTCAAAGAAGCTTACCTGGATTTGGGAAGAACCTTGTACCATCATTTGAGCAAGAGAAAAACAGAGCATTCTGACGGTTGAAAATGGCTTGACATACCAAGGAAAACCACTCCCTCAACACACCAGCCCAGTAGCTTCTTCATTCTTGAATTGCATAAATAAATGGCCTCACAGCAATCTAGTATCTACATGTCCTATGTACTCAAATGATTCTTCAAACAAACGAGACCTGCAAATGAGCATCTCGTTAACCTCCTCATTTCTGTGGCTCCCTTCTCGAAGCATCTTCAATGCAAAATGCTGCCTTATCTTAAAATGTGGTACCTCCTTGTGCTCAAGAATCCACAGATAATTTATAGACCTTTTTGAAAGTTTAGCAATCAAAAAGCACAATGCATATCTTCTTTGCCTCATCTTATCCCAAAACATTTCTTCCAAACCCTTAGATAGCTTTGAAAGGCTTTTTAACTCCTTCAGAATTGAAAGATACCAGCACCAACAACATACAATAGGCTCACTGTTTATCAAACCCAGCTGGCATTCTAGTTTCTTCAGACGCAGGTCCAATTTTTCCAGCAAGTTACGAAAAACATGATACATGCCTTCAATCTCAAATCTTTCCGTCCCTGCTTCATCTCGCATCAATGAAAGGAAACTGACCGGACTGCCGAATGCTTTATGAAGTCATATTGCACACTTTACCGGATGCATAAACTTGGTAACCATGTAAACTCAGCTGATCGGTCACTCAATTCTAAAGAATGCGACAAACTTCTTGCCAACTCATGAACAAAAGAGAAAACATCCTGCAATCTTAACACACGATTAATATTATGTTCATACCACTCCATCAAAGCGGCTAAACTACTCCGGCAGAATATATACAAAGCATCATCAACATTAGAAACCCTCCTCAGAATCTTACAAAATTCTAAGCATATAGGAGCACACTGCCTATATACAGTTACAGGGCTGGGGAAAAGTGTCTTACATGAAATTATATAATGACAAATCCATCCATGAGCAGCTTCTTTGGCAGTTACAGAAGGAGATACATAAAGCTATACCAGAGCCGCAGGAACAGCGGAGTGAATAAATATCAAGAGATAGTCCTCTGATTTATTTGCGCCATCCTCTGGGGTTATTGCAAGAAACTCAGTAAACATCTTCATCATACGGACAACATTAGCATTAACCTCTACGTTATCATTGCCGTTGCAGATATCATGAATAAAGGAATTCAAGTCATTCATCAGCCTCCATGTATGAGGATAGCGCGTGCTTTGCATTCTTCCAATGAGTTGCAGGGTATCATCGTTTTCTATACCACATTCAGATAACGTTTGGGCCAACTAAAGCTGTTTCCTGCGGTAGATTAATCGTTGTTCCATAGCTGGTGGTCGAATTCCAGTGATCGACTCGATTTTGCGATGAACAGATGCAACTGAGTCGGTGGAATTGGCTTGAAGGACCAGGGTTTTGCCGCCGGCGCCGGAAAACATACGGACAAAAAATTGAATGGGAGTTGAGGGAGAGGGAGAGGGAGAGAGGGTTTCGTCAATTCTCAACAAGGCTGTGGCGGTGGCAAAATCATCCATGGTGCTAGTTTTACCGTATAACTGAAACGCCATTGGAAATTCTGATGAGGAGGCGGAGGTGCCCTTTGAGTTTGAGCTCTAATGTGTTTGTAAATCTATCCTAGTCAACTGAACAAGCAAGTTAAATTTGTCTTCCCACCCCCGCAAAATCAAAATGAAAATCACTCCTCCTCGGGAGTCATGTACCAAAAGAGAATTGTTAGATCTGACTAAGCAACACTCTCACATAATTTTTATTTATTTTTTAAAATAATATAATATTTTAAAAATTAATTAAATAACCCAATAGATGTTAACAAAACTCAAAAGGCATCATACTTTAGTCTGTCCCAATCATTAAAAAAAGTAATAATCATTTGAAAAAGTCACAATCCTTCAAACAAACCTCAATCCTTCGGAAAAGTCACCATCTTTCAAAAAAATCGTAACTTCTAGAAAAAGTCAAAACTCATTAAAAAAATTCACAACCTTTTGAAAATCTTTTTGAAAAAATCACAATCCTTCAAAAATCACTCAACTTTTTAGAAGAGTGATAACCCTTTGAAAATGTCTTAACTTTTTGAAAAATTCACAACCTTTTGAAAAATCACGATTCATAATTTTTCAAAAAATCACAACTTTTTGAAAAAGTCACAACCATCATTATGGTGAGCTCTGGACATGAACTTCCTCTGATATTTGCTTTATCATTCTAAACTATTTTGAAACTGTCACTCATGCAGTATCATGTTCCAAAATAGCCCACCATTCTAACTTGGATTTTGCAATACATTAATCATGTCATTAGGGATACAATTAAGATTTGAAACATAATTATGGGACTTTCAAGGTGAAATAAACACTGTATTATTCTTTAACACTGCTAATGTTTCTTGATAAGCCTTTTAACGATGCAATTATCCATGCGTATGATCAGATATGTTGCACCTTACGTGAAAAAATTCCAGCAATAAAAAGTGTTACCAACTTAACCAATAGCATCACTAACGGAAACCCCAGGCAAAATGCTCTTAATAGCAGTCCAAACGTCATTTGACACTGGTTCTGCTCTAAGGTGTGTTTGGTAGGTTTCTACATATTGCTGGGAATTGTTGGCCGTAGACCCTGATAACCATGTCAAACAAAATGTGAGGTATTGGTTTACCTGGGAAAATCTCACTTGTACTAATGATGACAGTGGACTTTATACTACCTGTTGCATCACACATATTGCTGCTTGTAACGGTGTTAAGTATGCTTATCGAATCTGCCCCATCACACACACGTGAACATAGTGTTAGTAAATATTCCTCCAACATAGAGGAAGTGTCCAATCTTAATTGGACAACATTTTAAGCCCAAATATATTTGGAAGTGTCCAATTTTAATTGGATAACACTTTAAGCCCAAATGTATTGTTATTTTATCTTGGCCCATTTTCACTCCTTTGTGTGGCTAAGAAAATAAAATAATAGGGTGAGAGGGGGCTGCATCAGAAAATAGATATATATCAGCAGCAGAAAAGATATTAGCAGTAGAGAAAAAAAGTAGCAGCAGAAAAGAAATAGAAGGAAACTTCTTCTTTGTCCACTGTTCTACAGTCTGGTTTTCTTTCTGGATCGAAGGTCAAGCGGAGTCCGCTCGTCCTCAAATTTTAGTATGTTGTTCGTGACACTTTTCTCTTCAAGTACACTGATCAGTTTCTTGTTTTGATGCCCGGAAGGTCATTTTCTTGCTGCATTTTTCAGACCTGCGTTTTAGGTCCTTTTACTGTATTTTTGGTGAAATGGTTGATTGTTGTCTTGCCAAGGATGTTCCATGATGATTGTATTTGCCTCTAGTATTTACGAGAGAGGAGAACTTATTGTACCTACTTGGTTTTGGTGATTAGTGGAAGTTTTTGGATCGTTGTTGAACGGTCCCGTGGTTTTCTCCCCGATTTGGGGTTTCCACGTAAATTGTGTGTTCACTACTTTATTTACGCTGCTTTTACTGATTTGTTGCTGCTGGAATTTTTGGAGTTTATTGTTCCTTGTCATTCATCTTATTTATTTGGGGGAAAAGAATTTATTGCGCTTCCATTTGTGATTAGTCGTTGCTTCCCCAAAAAAGTGGTATCAAGAGCTTGGTTATTTTTGGTTGGCTTCTTGTGTTGTTTATAATGGATGACAAAGTAATTGTGCAAGGGATGGTTAGTTTGAGCTCCACAAATTATTCTATTTGAAAAATTCGTATTGAGGATTATTTGTGTTCTAAAGACTTGCTTGACCTAATTTTGTATAAAGATCGTCCAATAGGTGTTGCTGAGAAAGATTGGACTAGCTTGAATTGAAAAATCGTTGCCTTCATTCGACAATATATTTCTTTAAGTGTGTTGCAACATGTTGCTAATGAAACTAATGCGTTTGAGATGTGGAAGAAACTTGAATCCATGTATGAGAGAAACAATGTTATGGGCAATGCTTCTTTGATTAGGAAGCTTGTTAAATTGCAATACAAAGATGGTGATAGCATTGTAGTTCACATGAATGAGTTTCAGGGTATGGTAAACCAACTAGCTGGAATGAAGATGAAATTGGAGGATGAACTTCAAGCTTTGTTATTGCTTTCCTCATTGCCTGACAGTTGGGATACCTTAGTAATTTCACTTAGCAACTCTGCTTCGGATGGCAAGATGACTGTGGAGATGGTCAAGGCTAGTTTTCTTAATGAAGAGGCTAGGAGGAGAGAATCAGGTTTCCCTAGCCAAGTTGAAGCAAATGTGATTCCAGAATCCAGCAGGGGGAGAAACAAGACCAGAAATCCTCATTACAGAGACAAGTCCAAGGGGAGATCCAAATCAAGGAAAAGAGACTTCATTTGCCATTATTGTCAGAAGTCGGGTCACATTGAGAAATTCTGCAGAAAGAAAAAGAGAGATATGTCCAGGGAGAGAAAAGAGAAAACTGAGAATTCCGAGCAAAAGCCAGATGAGAAGAACACTACAGTCTTGGTATCTAGTGATGATGATTTATTTATTATCGGTGATCATTTATTAAATATAGCATGTGATGACTGCACCTGGGTGATTGATTCTGGTGCATCTTATCATATTACTTCGCACAGGTAGTACTTCTCGTCCTACACTACTGGTGATTTTGATCATATGAGGATGGGAAATGGTGGTTCGTCTAAAATCATCAGTAGAGGCACTATTTGTTTAGAAACTTCCACTGGTTGCAGGTTGGTGCTCAGGGATGTGAGACACATCGTAGATATTAGATTGAGTTTGATTTCAGTTGGCTTGCTTGATGATGAGGGCTATGCCTGTTGACACCCAATTTTTACCCTCCACGGTGTCAAATTAATCAGCGGGGCTTTATTTTTATTTTTAACATTTTTAAAACAAATTTTTAAAAAAAAAAATAAAAAAAAATTATTAATTAAATTTTAAACTGGGCGCGTGCAGTGCACGCGCGCCTTATATCCTTCAATACTCCTTCTTCTTCTTCTTCTTCTTCTTCTTCATTTTTTTCATCAGAACAACTCCCAAACCCTACACACGCCGCCGCCGCACCATGCCCCTCGCTCATCGTCATCACCCTCCCCCCATCACCGCCGACCTCCTTCTTCTTCCTTTTCACTTCCTCGCCTCGAAAGCCCGGCGCGACCAAAGCCAGAAAATCCGGCGGCATCCCGACAACTTTCAACGTTAACGTACCCCACTCCTTCACGCGTGCTTCTCAAAAGTCGTAGGTTGAGGCGCATTGATTTCTAAGATTTGAAAATCAAATTTTGATTTCAAAATCCCAAAAATCTAGCCGACATCGATACCCACTTCGAATTTGAATTCAAACTTCTTCAAACCCTAAATTATTCTTATATAATCCCCTTATTTCTCACTGAGAAGATAGAGGAGGAACACGGCCAAAATCAGAGAGTTTGAGCGATCATGGATCGGAAAAAAAAATTCTCAAACTTTAGATTCAAACTCAGAATTTTGGAGACACTTGAGCAAAAAATAATCACTGTCCAGATCAAGGATAGTGATATCGAAGTCAATTTAAGCTCGTCGTCTTCAGTTTGCTGCTCCGATGAAGGTAATTTCTCAACCTCATTCTCCTTTGAGTCTTGCATATTGTGACGGAATGTGACGAGTCGAAGTTGTCTCAAAGGTGCTGTTTGCGTTGGGTTACTGACTGAAATGTCCATTGTGACAATTTGATGCTGTGATATTGACTTCGTTTAGCTGTTTAGAAGTTTTTGGGATGTTTGCGATGAGTTGATATAGTGATAACGATGCTGTTGTTATCTAGCCCGTAACTCATTTCTGTGACAGTTCGTAACATTGTTGGCTGTCTGGACTGTACTGTTAAGTCGATGTAGGAAGTTGTGCTATTGATAGTATCAGATTGTAGCCTGGTTTCAATATT
>JAABOM020061467.1:0-10993 GCA_011800125.2 Solanum clarkiae
TCCTAATTGAATGAAGAATATAATCATGGTTTAGTTGAAAGATTAGCTTAATTCCTTGCTCTTTGTCTATCTATAAATAAGAAAATTAAAGAAATTAGGATATTTAATTACTAAAGTTATCACCCATCACCAACTCGTCAATTTTTTGAGCCCTAGCACGAAAATAAGTTATTATAATATTTATTAAACACTTTCAATATTAGTCCCTTAATTAGGTGAATAGAATTAGTCGAACTACCAAACATTAAAAATGAAAAAGACAAGAAATGAAACGTGCATACACATAACGTGGAGGGAAGACCAAAACTTCTAGAAAAAAATTTGGTATATGTATAAATGAGAGATTTATCCTTAGGATTCCTAACCACGATACGTATAATTGGCTAACAACAACAATAATAATATATCTAGTGAAATCTCACAAGTAACGTTTTGGGAGGGTAAAATGTACGCAGACCTTACCACTAGATAGAGAGACCACTTCCGGAAGATCGTCAACGCAAATATATCAGCCACAAAAGTAGAAAATACTAGATACGAAAATAACTATAGTAGAAAGCAATTGGAAACTCATAAATACAATACGAGTAGCAAAATAAATGACAATCAATAACAACACAATATATAATGATACGACGAATCCTACAATCCTACTATATCATAAGACAAGACATCATCCGACCCATATTACCCTAATATGTAACCTCCATTCCTTTTTATCTAAGGAGTAAGGTGACATCCTCGGTGATACAAAGCTACGTTATATTCTATCTAACCACCTCCCTTTATACATTTTTGGTCTACCTCCACCCCTCTGCATAGCCCCTAACTTCAACCTCTTACACCTCCTAATAGGAGTGTCAGTACTTCGAAGACAATTTAAATAATACATGATTAGAAATATTATAAATAGCAAAGTAATTTTGTTGTCACGATTCAATGTAATTCAACTTCTTGTTATGATTGAGTATTCCTACAATTCAAAATATCGATGGTGGAATAACGACTGTACGATACATTGCAAGATGACAAAGACATACTTTTCAAAGTAGTTGTTTATTTTGAAAAGTATGAGAGATATACAGCTGTTTTGATTTTTATTTTTTCGTTTTATGTGGAATAACTTATTTTAAAAGAAGTCAAAATTAATTAGAATATTTTTTTGTGATTTTGACTTCACTCATTTATATATTGATGATGCCTAACTTTTGCATAATATACAAATGTGTAATGATCAGTACGAAATTGTGTACCTGATTCCTGGAAAATATCATTGCAGAAATTTCATTAAAATATAGAATGCCATGAGATTCTTCTTTTATAAAACAATAAAGTCAATAACATGAGTTGTGGGTTAAAAAAAATAACAAGAGGTGCCTTTGAGAACGTGCTTAGAATGATAATTGAATTGTTAATATGGTTCGAGGGCAGACAAAAATAAACGTTTAATGCTGAATTGCTTGTTAAAAGTAACTTAGGAAGTGACGAACAAAAGCAATGGTGTGACAAATATTATAAATCTATTTTCACACCCCCTCACGCCCAGTGCTTAGTATCTGGTACGTGGACAATTTTTTCCGGGAGCCCAACATTGGGTGAGACGGGTCCTGCTGCCTAACTCATACCCCAAAAACTAGCTCATAGGGAGGAGGATTGCCTAAACCTTATAAGAAGACCACCCATCCCATTAACCACCAATGTGGGACTTTATGTCTCAACATAATTTTCTATAGATAACTCTATCTAATTCACTCTCTTTCTTCTCACGTGCATTGTATACTTTTTTCTTGTTCAAAGCTTAGACGCACTGATGTTGTCTTCTTAGAACATATTGATTTGACTCTATAAACGGGAAGAAGTATATTGCCGTCAGAAGCAGAATTCGTATTTTTTCTAGAGGTCTAACAAGATTATTGTAAAAGTAAGAACCCATACAGTTAACTTAAGAGATTTGGTTATATAACTTGAGAGAATGAGAGTAATTATAATCAACACAAAATGAAATTTTGATGGGATTCAATTGAGGAAAAATGATATGTTTAAAGTAAAATCCTAAGAAATGTCTAGTATTAATTTTGTCTAAATAATGGTTATACTTTTGAATTTATTTTGATCGGCCATCAGAGTATCAAAATGCTAGCAA
Organism: Solanum clarkiae; assembly: GCA_011800125.2. Taxonomy (NCBI): domain Eukaryota; kingdom Viridiplantae; phylum Streptophyta; class Magnoliopsida; order Solanales; family Solanaceae; genus Solanum; species Solanum clarkiae. The sequence goes on from JAABOM020061467.1 coordinate 2,144, forward strand.
CCATTAAAAAGGATTCGTTAAATAGAACATGAACCAGCTAATTAATGGACTATATCCACTTTAAAAATAGCAAAACGCTGTTCATTAGCACTAATCAATCAAATATAATTGGGGTTTTGTGGTTCATTTGGAATCAATGAACATAGAGCCTACTGCATAAGGCCCAAGATAAACTAATCCTCCATTATATTTGTGATCTTTGCACGTTTGGTCCCTGGGTTAATGATGAATTTAATATTTGGTCCGTATAATTTTTTACTAAGCTCATTTCATTTTTAATTAGCTTTGGCACTTATAATGTAGGTGCTCTTCTTTCAAAAAACAAGAAAATCATTTTCTTTAGTCTTTTTAAGGGATGAGTTTTATTTAAATTTAATCTTCCCTTGTCCCATCTTATATAATATTCTTTCTTTTTTTAGTTTGTTCAAAAAAAAGTCATTTTATCATAGTTAGAAATAATTTAATTTTAAATTTTTTTTATTCTTAATGAAATGAATCTCAGCGACACTAATATTTAAGAATTATTTTAAACCAAAAATTTTAAATTTTTTTTTAAACACCACTCTAAGTTAAAAGGCGTACAAGATGGGACTGCGGGAGTAATATAATATTGGTCAAACTAAAATTAGTTGGAGGAGTGGAGCACATAACTTTTGCTCCCTATTGGTGAATTTCCTAGTATTTGAAAAAGCAACTTGCACTTGAATCTTAGTGCATTGGCTTTTGGGACCCCAAACACATGCTTTGTGAAATTCTATACAGGAACTTTACTTTGAGTCCATTCTTAAACAGACTTTGTTTGTTATTTTTGTAAGGATAGAGAAAATTTTCTCTTTATAGACAACCTTTTAGTTTGACTATAAATACTATTTTATCATAATACATAAGTATGTCTTTTAACTTGACCTTATCTGATACTTATGAACTTTAACTTAGAATTTAAAACTTGTACAAAGTTAAATAAATAGACGCACACGTCCTACATGACATACTACACATAGGACACCATGTAGGATGTTGTGCAAGACAGAAATTGCCACATAGGATGCCAAGTAGAGTGCATGTGTCTACTTGTTCAACTATATATAAGTTTTAGCGTTACTTGTTCATACCCATATAGTTGGAGGGCATCAATGCTTGACGAGGACATGTTAAAAGACACGTTAACGTATTATGCCTACTATTTCTTGTTATATCAATATGCAAGTTGATTGTTGATGCAGAAATGTATCCTAATTCTTCTAATTAATGTTCTTATAGATCTATTTTGATTGTTATATTATTTCTTGTACATTTAATAAATATCCATGTAACATGACTAGATCCAAAGTAGAAGCTAAGGTATCTATTGACAATTAATGAAACCTAGGTATTAATTTATACTCTAAATAACAAAGGTTATCTAATTTTATGATTGAACCAACTAAAGTATTTGTGTAATTGAAAGTTAAAACAAAACAAAATTCTAAACAAGTGCTAGCCAAAGGAAAGAACTATAATGTCTTTAGAGAAATATCATCCTCTTGATCTTTTGCAACAGATTGAAGATGAAAGGGGTTCACTCTTGCTGGAAACCTCGAAAGATCGAATCAATTTCCTTAAAAGGGAGTTCAAATTCCTTGATATTTTACTCAGTCTTCAGAGTTTCATACATGAATGTTACATGTCAGAGGTCATACAGAAAGTACTAGTTCTGTTTCAGAATGCTGCAGTTGACTTTGGAAATCATGTGGACAAGCTCGAGCACGTTGGTCCTGATTTTGATCTCGTATTGTCTGAGGTGCAAAACAGGATTTGGACTACAAAGTTGGAAATTAGAGCTGAATACTTGGTTACGAAAATGTCATTTCAACTTTCATCCAGGAAGCGCGATGTTGTTGTCAATCCCATATTTGTAATGGAATTCATCGAGTGTGTGGTGGTGAATCTCAATGAGACAACGAATATTTCTGATTCATATTCATCACATATCGGAGAAGTTTTAAAGGAGCTGAATTTGCTGACAAATTTTGTATGCTTTGTTTCAAACAGATGCATTGAGCCTCAAAGGCAACTTGATTTCTTCATTCATGTTTTACTTTTGGCTGGCCATGCCGCGATAATTCCCTGGTTGTATTTGCCATGCCATGACAATGGAAATCAAGACTTGGCTCTAGATGAAATGAATATTTTGCTTTCTGAGCTCGTACTAATGAGGATTAAGCCAATCCAACCATGCATCCGCGAGATCTATGTTGAGGTTCTTCAAGCTTTGAAGTCAACACAATCACAATGGTATCCCGTTATCCCAATTGAATATGTAGCTGATTGTGAGGCTAGATTTATAAAGAATCTCCTACACAATCTGGAAGCTGCATCAACTATTAGTATTCCAAGTCGAATAGCTGCTTTAAAAGATCAAATGTCGACCCTTAAGGAGATGATGGAACTCTTGAGAGACAATCTCATTTCTCTGCCGATGCAAGATCTCATAGTTCATATTCAAGATATAGACACTGTAATTATTGATGTTGGACTTCTAGTTTACTCATTATATGATAACGAGGAGGAGAAAGAAGACGTGACTTTTGAGGAAATGAATGAAGACCTTCAGCATATCAAGGCAGTGATCTACCTCATCATAAGGAAGTCCTTCCAATCTAGTTTGCCAAGGATTCATGGACTAGGCTATGTCGACTTTCTTTTAAACAATCTGAAGGAGTTCCAAGTCCGTTACTCAAATTCACTTCATTTTGTCAACAATCAACTTCAACGAATTCAGGACGAACTTGAGAGCGTGCAACTTTTTCTCAAGGATGTTGCAGAAGAGCGACACAGTAAGCATGACAGACTTCAAGATTGTGCTGCGTTATTGATTGGCAAAGCATATGAGGTAGAATTTGTGGTTGATGCTTGTATAAGCAAAGAAGTCCCCGACTGGTGTCTTGTGCGTTGGTTCACGGACATCATAGAGGAGATTATTGTTATCAAGACAGAGACAATGCAGATTCAGGAAAAGAAAATGGCTGAGTTTGGCTTAGTACTGTATGATTCTACTGCCACTTCTCATGCATCAACACAATCGTCTACGACTCCAATGATGAATCAAGAAATTGTAGGCTTTGAGGATGTGATGGGAACATTAAAAGAAAAGCTAATAAAAGGATCCAAGGAGCTAGATGTTGTCTCAATTGTCGGGATGCCAGGACTAGGTAAGACAACTTTGGCCAACAAACTTTATTTCGATGAGTTTGTAATATCTCACTTTGATATTCGTGCACAATGTTGTGTGTCTCAAGTGTATACACGTAAGGACTTATTACTTGTCATTCTGCGTGACGCTATTGGATATGATCCGGCTTTTGATAGACCCCCTAGTGATGCTGATGTAGCAGATAGGCTACGGAAAGTTTTGTTTTCCAAGAGATACCTTATCCTTGTTGATGACATATGGGAATCTACTGCCTGGGATGATTTAAGATCTTGTTTCCATGATGCAAATAATGGCAGTCGAATTATCCTCACCACGCGAGATCATGAAGTTGCCATTTATGCAAAATCTGTGAGTGATCCTCTTCAGCTTCGTATGTTTGAAGAAGATGAAAGTTGGAAATTACTTGAAAAGAAAGTGTTTGGTAAAGAAAGCTTCCCTCCACACCTCACTGAAGTTGGGAAAGAAATAGCAAAGAAATGTGGAAGGCTGCCTCTTTCGGTTGTTCTTGTGGCAGGTATTCTCGCAAAGATGGAGAAGAACGAACAATGTTGGAGAAAAGTAGCTGCAGAATTAGGTCCCCACATTCACAATGATTCAAAGGACATCATAGAGAAAAGTTATCAGCATTTACCTTATCATCTGCGGCTTTGCTTTCTTTATTTTGGAGCATTTCTCGAGGATGAAGAGATTAATGTTTCAAAGTTAACATGGTTATGGATATCAGAAGGATTCGTGAAAAGCTGTGAAGATAAGAATTTGGAAGATACAGCAGAATGTTACTTGGAGAATCTAATTGGAAGAAATGTAGTGACGGAGGTTAAGAGGAGGTCTACTGGTAAGGCCAAAACGTGTCGGATTCATGACCTATTGCTTGATTTCTGCAAGGAAAGAGGTGGCAGGGAGAATCTTCTACTATGGATAAACGGGTAATACACTAAGTAATCATACTTTAACTTTCAAACTGGCTGAAATTCATGTTATATTACAGTTTATAATTATATCTTCACAGGAACCAAAACGCAACTCCTCCTTCTAGTCATTCTCACAAGCAGCTTGCTCAACGTCGCATGTGCATTAAAGGCAGAAAGGATCCTCTAGAGGCATGGAGTTCGTGTTGCTCACTTGTTGGCTCTGTATTTTACAAATATGCAAAAGGATTTGCTACACTAAACGGAGCCTCACAATGTTTTCGCAACTTCAAATTTCTAAAAGTGTTGGATTTGGAGTTCATCCATATTGATTCTATCCCAACTGAGCTACCTTACTTGAGGTATTTTGCCGCGACAATGAGTTGTGATATAGTTACCTCATCCATAGCCAATCTCGTGAACCTTGAGAAGTTAATAGTTAGATCATTTCGAAGTTCCCCGCTACGTATTGCACTTTTGAAGATAGTCAAATTGAGACATTTGCAGACATACTTCGAAACTAAATTCACCTCACATGTTGCAGAGGAATTAGTTATTGATAATTCCTCAAAGTTTTACGAGTGGGAAACTCTTTCCTTCCTACGTTTTTCTCAGGCCGAGGTTATGGAATTGATGTTGAGAAAAGCACCTAATCTCAGGAATTTGAAATGCTCATTGAATGATTATTCCAAATCATTCCCTATCTTGAATTTTCTGACAAAGCTAGAGACTCTCAAGATTCACTCGCGAAGGCTTCCATATGGTAGAGATGCATACATCTTCCCATCGAATCTCAAAAAGTTGACACTATGGTACGCCAAATTGGGCGGTCCTGATGAATCGAATATTGCAATGCTTCCCAACCTGCAGGTACTGAAACTGAAGTCCATTGAGTTTTACAATAAGGAATGGGAAGTGAGCAATGATATTGAGTACTCTTTCCCTCAACTTAAAGTGTTGAAAATAGTTCATTGTTATTCGTTTGAGAAATGGAATGTCTCGGAGGATGCCTTCCCTTGCCTCGAGCGTTTGGTTTTGTTTGGTTGCCAACGTCTCGAGGCAATCCCTTCAAATTTTGAAGATAAGCCTTCTCTGAAGTCCATTGAGGTGAAGTCGTGCAACGAATCTGTTGTGCAGTCAGCTATGGAAATCCAGGAAGCCCAGGTTGATTATATGCAAAATTATGGTTTCAAGGTCTTCATCAACAGGTTGTGAATAATTATCAGGTAAATTACTGAGAAATTATTTCCTTTACCAATAGATGCAAGTCATTTTCCTTTACAAATAGAACAATTTTCACTCTCTTAGGACCTGTTTGACCATAAAAATTATTGGAACAATTTTTTACTAGATAAAATCAGTGTTTGGTTATGAAAATTTAAACACAACTTAGAAGTTGGATTCCAAATTTGTAAAACAGCTTATAACCTGTTTGGTTTGAGGTACAAACCAAGCTAATCTTGGTATATAAGTCAGGATTATTCTATACCATGTTTGGTTTCTGGTGTGAAATTCCTCATAAGTTATGATAATGTGTTTTTGCTCTGTTTTTAATGGTTTTCTTTAATGCTTTTGAATGTTAGGAAGACACGTCTTCTGAGTGAATCTCTTCTGAACAAATATATGATTTTTTGGTTCCGTTTTCCTTCATTTCCACGGGATATCTGTTACCTCCTGCTAGCATATGTATCAATGACAATCCTTCTACCTCCCATCCCATGGTAGGAGTAAGATCTGCGTACACTCTACTGTTACTAGACCGCACTTGTAGAGTTACACTATTCTTCTAATTAATCTGATAATTTGGCTGTGTTTTACTATACTTTTCTGCTCTACTTTTTTCTTGTTTGTTTCCTTTTGAAACATAAGTTAAAACAAAAAAAGAAAAATCAAAGTTGTCTTTGTTTTTGGCTATAAGCCTCTTATAAGCATGTGATAGCTGTCACCCATCTATCGGGAGGCGATCCTATCAAGGATTTTTCTATTTTCATCGTCTCGAACTCTAGATCTCTGATCACCTTATTTTAAAAAAAAAAATCTAAATCTAATTAAGGGTGAAATAATCTGATTATATTTTCTTTAATGTCCTCTTGACGTGATTCAAGTGACCTGCTAAAAGAACGATAGAAAGGTCCTAGTACAGAATGAACAAATTCTACCAAATCATCATTAGAAACTAAAAGTTGTAGTGCAGCCAACTTATCTTCTGTTCCTTTTGCCTTTTTTACGAGCTCAATATTGACATTGTCATGACACAAACTGTGCAACTGCGATTTGAATTCACGAGTGTATGACCTTGATCCCAAAGCATATGCATCAATAAGTTTGTTCCAAGCTGGGCGAGCAGTCGCCGCCCCAACCAACTGTAGTTGGATACTTTCTGAAACAGAAGCCACAATCCAGCTTAAAACTTGATCTTTGCGTAACCAAATCGTGTACTTCGGATTGGATTTGGTACTGTTATCATCCAAATATTGTGTTGGCATCTATGTATTATCATCAAATTAATTACGTGAATACATCAATCAATATATACATGAGTTTGTTGGAGAATAGGAATCCACATTGAATTACAGAGTTTCATTTTTAAGGACGGTTAATCTGAAAACAATTACACAACTTTGAATCAGTAAATATATATAAATTGACTTTGACTCAAATTTCTAGGTGACATTATCCTTATAATAAAGTGTATGAAAATTAAAAGGTATGAATTATATATCTATAATTTTTAGCATAAGATAAATATACAACAACAATATATTGAGTTTTGGTCCATTTTAAGCCACTAGGATCAAGCCACAATTTGTAAGGAATAGCCTAAATTTCGGCCCATCCTTTCTTCACGAATTTTTTGGAACAATATTCAATTTGTTTGTCCATCTCCATAAAATTCTTCGATTCTTGATGCATAAAAATTGTCATAATTCAATCTCAATCCATTTTTTCTATTTATCAATCACAGTATCATCTGAAATATTATTTATCTTTTTTTATGTTATAAGTATCAACTATGTACTCAAATCTAATAACATCGAGACTAACTTTAAGAATATATTTAATCGCCTTTAAAATATTTGTATGATTCAATGATACTGAAAAAAGTCATTTGAACGCAATTCAAAAGAAATTGTAAAGTAAGAAATTTAAAAAATAGAATACTCCAATTAAATCTGGAAATTGTTTTTGGAATTTTTACTCCAATTGAACATTTAATGATATAGTAAGGCTGAACAACATAAAACAATCTCAAATTGTCGAATTTCTGTTTTGGGAAAAATAAAAAAACATGCTTTACTTTCAGTTTGGTTTGGCGTGCAGTAAACGTTTTGATTATCCCTCTATTTCAAAGAAGCTTTTCACATTTAAAATTAAAGGTTTATAGACTCGTCCTCGACATTAATATCAAAGAAATACATCATGGACCTAACTCAATTATAAAAACTAGCTTAAAGAGTGAGAATTGTTCGAAATCATATAAAAAAAATTAATTTATTCTCATTCCATCGATATGGGACTTAACACACCCTATATGTCCAAGACTAAACATAAGAAGCGCAAATTGCCCTAATTCAATATGGAAGTCCAATATTGATAAATTAAGAATCGGGATAAACAAAAATCTAATATCCTATTAAAACGTAAGAATCTCCTAAGATCATTTTTTTTTTTAAAAAAAAAGAAAAATTACCTAATTACACTCCTTTATTTATTATATTTTTCATTAATCTCACCCATTTTTAAAAATTTCAAAAATCTCTTCTTTCCATCTAGATACGTCAATTCAGTAATCCAGATACGTTAATTCTGATTCTAAAATTATCTCTATGTTTAATATATCACGATTTAAACATTACATGTTAATATTTAAAACTTCTAATGTTTATATCCAAAATTGAATTAGTATATCCGAATTACTGAATATTATATCAAAATTACTATATTTTTAAAGAATTTTTGTAAATTGAAAAAGGATAAGAAAATGAAACAATAGTCAAGAAGTAAATGAAACAATACTCTAAAAAAAAGCAAACTAATTTTTCGGCCATTATTTAACGCTCAAGTCTTTGAATCTCCGGTCTTGGTTGTTCATATAATTTTTTATTTTCCTTTTACTAAGTCAATAAAGAAGTAAGAAATGAAAGTATGTGAAACAATAGACAAGAGGTAATTGGAATTAGGGTGAAGACACTTTAAGTCGTTTAATTTTGAAATTAAGGAATTATAAATGTATAATATTGGATTTGTAATAATAAGATTATTCATTGGATATGTTTTTTTTAATTATTTTTTTGGTAAATTTAACAACATAATCAAAATTCAAGAAAAAGAATCTAATGTACCCTTCATTTTTGTAAAAGTGAATTCTATATATTTTTATTATCGTATAAATAAACTAAGATATATCCTTTTTATCTAATGAAAGTGAAAAATAATTAAATTTTTATTTTTTAAAAAAATCCATGTAAAGGTATATTTGATCCTTTTTACGCATAATTTTTTTTTAAATTTCTTTGATTTAGCAGTTAATTTGATTCATTCTCCATCTAAAATCGCATTTATAATTGAACAAAAGAGAAATAGTGATTTTTTTTTCCATTTGAGTCGGATTTAGATAGATAAAAATTGTATGAGGTAATCTTTTAAAATCATGTGATATTTTTTAGTTTAGAATTTTCATAAATTCAATAACTATAAGTCTGTTAAAAAAATAGTAATATACATCATTGTTTAAATAGCAAATATATA
>JAABOM020061468.1:0-10991 GCA_011800125.2 Solanum clarkiae
TTGATTGATCAACAATGAGTACAAGGCAAGATTTGCAATCCCCAAAATGGGTTTTCCAAGAGAGAACAATAATCTACTCAAAAAACTTAAGAAAAGCTTCAAAATGTAATGGAGAATTGTCTACTGATTGAACTCTCTCTCAAAACTTAACTTAAACTATTTATAGTATTTACAAAATAACCCTAGGAATTATGCAGAAAAGATAGCAGGCATCTGATAAATTTCACAGTTACGACCCATAGGTTAGCCTACGAGTCATAGTCGGGATCTCGTATCAGGTTCTTGACATCTTGGACTAAACTAGTATGACCCATAGTTACGAGCCATTACTTGAGCTACGACTCATATGTTTGTCTCGTAGTCTTGGTCTTTTGTTTTCTTGGTCTAACATTTTTGGCCTTCTGATTCTCGCTACGAGTCCACTTATACGAGTCATAGTGTGTCTTACGACTCATAGGATGTCCTCGTAGGAGTGACCTTCACTTGGAAGATTTTTGAGTTTTGGTCTCTGATTCCTGCTATGGCACCAACCTACGACTCGTATCTTGAGCTACGACTCATAGGTTGGCTCATAAGTCCTGTACTTAAGTAAAATCTACCAACCTAACTTTTCTGCAAGATTAACATAAAAACACATCAAAACACTAAAAAGTCGCTTTAAGAACTCACAAAATCCCTTGTTTCAGGCACCAAATGTGTTGTATTTTGACAACATATCAACACTCTCAACATAAAATTATTTCTTATCCTAAAGCGACGACTCAATCTACGCAAACAAAGAGAAATACATAGCAGCTATATCAATGGCATATACAATAGCTCATTTGGTTCAAGTACCCAACTACTACTTTCGAAACAATGTTGCCAAGTTATTGAGCAAACAAGAACGTCATGAGAGACCTGACAATCCAACTTTGACAAGCTAAAGAGCATCAACCGTCCACAATCACTAGTATAGTCATATGCTACTCAAGTAGTACAAATTCCCTAACCAGAAAGAAGTCCCTCATACTCACTCAAAAGCATTTAAAATTCAGTGACCGAGGAAGCATTGTCACTCTCACAATTGAAATTCAATGCATGCTGACTAACACCATAGGCTTGCCTCTCTACTCATCTTCTGGCTTGGTGATAGAGTTGGGTTGGATCACTTTAGGACTTATAAGCTTGTAACATAGGCTCAAGGTGCTTTGGTGCGGTATTTTCGGCAAGTAGTGACTAAAAGCTATCCTTGAATCATGTTTACCAATACTTTTTGCTTTCATAATCCAACCCTTTTTTTCATCAATCCACCCTTGTTCTCTTTATTGGATCTTTTCTTAAGTGCTTTCTTTCTCTTTTTCAGCTGTGCCTTGATTTCAAACTCATTATTGCTACTTTTTCTCACAATTAAAGACACTTTTCTTCTTTTTCTTCACTTGGTTCATGCCTTTTCATTACTTTCTTGATTTCCCAACTAACCACCTTATTAATTTTACTTTACCATAATAAGGGCCACCCTCAACTTAGGCTTTTAGCCTCAGGTAAAGTACACAATATCTATGCCTCAAACCAGGGCCACCAATTACAGCCACCCTCAACTAAGGCCTTTGGCCTCAATCAAGGTTCACATGTTCAAGGATAGACCAGGGCCAATATCAAGGTATTTCATCAGACAAGGTTAAGCTAGCAAGGTATCAAGAAAGAATGTATACATGCTAAGCTCAAAAAATTGGAAAAAGGGATTCTCTCATTTAACTGGTGGGTATTTTAGGCCAAAAGTGGTTTCACTCAAAGAACCAAGGCCTAAGATCCTTTCCATATCCACCACATCAGGAAACCAACTTCTAGAGTAACAAGGCAAGTTTTAGGTCGATACTAGATGCATGAATGCAGCAAAATAAGCTCACAACACATATGGTAATTGAATCCACAATCAAGTATAGACTCACAGGTCATGCTTTCAGTCTCAGCTTACCTTCACTATACAGAAAAACATTGCCAAATACTCAAAAATGTGTGGATGCATCAATACTCACAATCTCAAAAATTTTGAGGATACCTAATTTTTGATCAAAACATTGAAAACAACTCTAACAATAATGTATATGCCAATAGATGATACTACCATGAATTTACCCATTATTTATACGACCTAAACGTCAGTTCAATAGGAAAATAAACATCCACAAGGAAAAAGAATCACGTCAAGAAAACCTTAGGATCAAAAATAGGGGAAGTTATGGACTTGACGCTACTCAGACTTCACCTTAATCCATAACTTCCATCACCCCACCAAAAGATGATACTTTGTCCTTAAAGTAAAGATAAAAACAAAACAAAACCCGATAACATAGAAATATATACATTCATTCATTAAAAACCAAAAATAAACATCCAAAATAGAAGTAAAAACAACATCTGACATAAACATATTTAAACACAACCAAACACCAACACAATAGAAAGATTGTCTGAAAAGAAAACAAAGTATCCAATCATAACAAATGAGCATTGGGGTCAAAAGAAGTCAAACATCAAGGTGCATCAAATACTGGTCACTACTGATCTGTGGGGTCCTTGGGCTGACTCTCCTCCTCTACTGCAGTGCCAGAAGTACCCTCTCCAGGTGGGGTGTGCTGTGCTCGATCTCTCTAAATAGCCTCTAATAAAAGCGACTCCTACACTACCTCCTTAGGTATGGGCTCCTCCTCCTGCCTCTGCTTCTTCAGGGTCGGCTCTGGGTCATCGTGCTCTAGAGGCCTCTTCCATCGGGTGTCCAGACGTTCGGCAAGCCAGTCAAATGCCCCATCTCTTACTGGTGCTCCCTCTAGGCTGGAACAGGGGCCGCTAACATCTGTAATAAATTGGCCTTGAATTTGGCCGACTCCTCAGTAACTGTGCTCACATCGGCAGGCCTAGCTCTCTCTAGCCTCTTGTGAACTCTGGCCTCAAATGCCTCGACCCAGGCATCTACTGCTTGGACTCTCTCATCAACCAAATCTAGAGCATATGCCTTCATCCTCTCCTTGGAGTTCTGAAAAGTCTGATCAATCAATGGCCAGACCTGCACTGAAAACTCACTTGCCTCCTCTCTGCTACAATAACCCTATATAATAAAGCCTGAAATGTAACACCAGAAAAAAGAGGGTCAACCTGTAAAGAAGGTGTTGTTGGTGCTGGAGTACTGGATGAAGGTGTAGACTCGATCTTAACGGCAGGTGTAGGCTTTGTAGAAGTTGGAGTGGTGCCGGTGGTATCTGGAAGTGAACCTGAAATCTGAGGCTCTACTGGGAAAGGTTCAAGGATAACTGGAGGAGCTGCTCGTGGTAAGGCCACCAGGTTCTCATCAGCCTTTATTAGGCTGGGATCCGTAGTGTGCATGGCCTCTACATGAGGGTCCCGATGAGGGTCAATAGGAACACCTGCTGCACCGCATAGTCGATGAATCAGAACTGGAAATGGCAGTGAGGTGCTTATCCGGGCTGCAGCCTCATGAATCTGCTCCAAAATGGTCCAGTCCCAACCTGTAGCATAGCCAGCTAGGATACTGGCAAACAGTACGACCCTCTCGAGGGTGATCACGTTATCCGTATTGGCCTAATACGCCAACAGATAATTGACCACCAGAACTTGTCCCGGAATGAAAGGTGGGCTTTTACTATAAGATCTATGTGGTTTGTGACCCATGTCGGCTCAACACCCTCCTCACATATCTGGCTAGCGATCCATCGTAGGAGCTCCGTAGCCCTGATGTTCTTCCCAGTCACCGCTGTCCTCATTTTCTCAATACTATTGTCATACTCCATGGTAGACTGAGGGGCTGTTTAAGTAGGCCCAAACTACACTCATCAGATCGTCTCCTCTGGGATATCAATTCTCCTCCACCGGACTGTCACCACCCGTAATCTCGGGTGCTCAATTGGTCTTTTATACTTTGGCAACCCCAGCGGAGTGTAGCAAGGTACGCCGCATAGAAATCACAGACTATGTAGGGGGCATATTTGCCCAACTGCTAGGTGGTCCATTGTAGCCCGTGCTCATCTAACCCAGCATCCAATCCGAGCACTCTATCTAAGCCTGAGGCATTCAGCCGGGACTCCTCATGAAATTGTCGAACGAGCTTGCCTTGCCCCTTTGGCTCCAACCCTTGTTCATATATTTCCTTTATCCCGGGGATGCACCATCGGCGGTCGGCTGGAGGCTAGGACTGGACCTCCTCCTACTCAGAAGTGCTTTCTAACCATAACTCTCAACCCGAGTGTGAGAGGGTCATCTGAGGCAAACTACCATCTGACCCATCTCGGTTGCCCTATTGTTCCTCCTCTTCAGACTAGGAGGAATTACTCATTTCCATGGGTGTTTGAGCTCCGAGTGCTCGAGTCTGAGGTATATTTCCCTTCTGGTCTAACCTGACTATGTGGACTTCCATAGAGCCTTCAGATTGCTCAGTTTTGGAGGATCCATCTCGCAACCTCCATTGGAGAGCTTGAATGGCCCGTTTGTATTTTGGAGGCATTTTATCTGCAAATAACCCACAAAGAAACATGTAAGTCCACGGTGTTCAATCCAGCAAAGATACAAGGTAAAGAATAAAAACAATTAAAAGTAACTATGCACTGATGCAACTTTAAATTTGCAGGTACGAGTGTAGTTACGACTCATAAGGCGACTAACGAGTCGTAAGCTACCCTCGTAGAACCAGTATGCCTTAAAAAATACTATCTGATCTTAGATACGAGATACAGTTACGACTCATACGGTGACCTACGAGTCATAGTCTGAGCTCGTAACTATTTTTAGAAACATTTTTAAGAATTCAATAGAGTTTACGAAACCCTTCCTATGAGTTACACCAAGTACTACAAGTCCTATATGGGTCTGATATGAGAAATATGAAGGGATTATAGGTGACTGATGCTTGCTATGAGGGTACACTACGACTCGTATAGGAACTTACAGGTCGTAGGAGTGCCTCGTAGCACAGAAGTCACCTGCAATGCCTAACTATTTCCCACACAAAGCACAAATTCAACACAAAATTCAACTTAATCATGCAAATAAGAGCAAGGCACGACTAAATGTCACATAATCAATTCATGCTAGTATTGGCAATTTAAAACGATCATTATCCTTAAGAGTCCAAACCAGCTCAACCAAACGTCAAGCACACCGAAAGCAATAAACGATCTAAACTCATTCATGACATGTCCATAACATCCCAAGAAAGTGTAATAATGATTCACAATGATTTAATCAAACTCATGTATTCAAGCAGTTTAATCAAACTCACGTATTCTAGCATAGGCAATCACCCCAATACCATCTAAAGTTCAACTCCGACAACTATTCAGACCCTATGTAAGCAGCAATAATACAATACATACTGACCATTACAAATGTTGTACTCATAATCACCCACTTAAGCATTTCTACAAGGTTTACTTCACAACCCAACTCTTTGAAAGCCTATAAACCCTAGATTACAAGTCTAGCTCAATAATCAATGTAAGGCATGTTTAAACATGATCAAACTAAACTCATACTCGGATAGGAATCAAACTCATCAACAAAGATCGAGAAATGTAACCAAAGAGCTTACCAGTCAGATTGAAAAATGAACCAAAGCAAAGAGGGACAAATTTCACATTGAAACCCTAGAAATTTATACCCTCGCCGGAAAAATGATGTGAGTAGCCAAAGTTTTAGTCAAAGAAGGATTTACATGATGAGGAAGGGGTTTTCCATCGACTTAGGGTAAAGGATTTTAGAATTTGGGGTCAAAAATAATTTTGACCCCCTTTTTTAAGCAAACTAGGTCAGATTTTAAAAAGTTGTAGATCGGGGGTACGAGACCCTGACTATGAGTCATAGATCATCCTACGACTCGTAGGTCCCAGTCTCATACCAGACTCAACACTTGGTAAAAATTTAGGAATCATACCTGGGCACTACGAACCCCTCTAGACTCGTAGGGGATCCTACGAATCGTAAGGTTGCCTTGTAGTATATGTGCCAACTTCAGATGCATAGTGTTTCCCCCTACGAGGCATGACTACGAGTTGTAGTGAATACTATGACCTGTAGGCCTGCTCGCAGGAGCTGCTCCAAGTCCAATTTTTCTATATCTTCAGTTCTTCCACTTTTTACCTGCAAACCAAGTCTCAAAACATAGATAACCTCAAAAATATTACAATTGCATCTTTGGCTCTTAATTTATATCAAACAACTACTACTACTTTAAGTCTCAAACAAATAAATAATTAGAAGAATGCTTGGGTTGCCTCCTAATAAGCGCCTTGTTTAAAGTCGTGGCACAACTTTGTCATCTTCCTTCATCAACAATCATCAAGGGTCCACACCTCACTCTTGAACTCGTCCGAATATTTCATGGATTGACAAATATCGAACGCGACTTCTGCATCATTAAACTTGAACCACCGCTAACCCGAATCTATATCCACTAGGGCTCTCCTAGTGGCTAGAAATTGT
The DNA here is from genome assembly GCA_011800125.2 of Solanum clarkiae. Taxonomy (NCBI): domain Eukaryota; kingdom Viridiplantae; phylum Streptophyta; class Magnoliopsida; order Solanales; family Solanaceae; genus Solanum; species Solanum clarkiae. The sequence goes on from JAABOM020061468.1 coordinate 6,472, forward strand.
TTCCCCAAAATAATGGGCACCTCAAAATTAACTTCACAATCGAGGATCACAAAATCTGTCTGAAAGATGAACTTATCGACTTTAACAAGCACATCTAAAAGGATTCTTTCTGAATTTTTAATGGTTCAATCCACCATAAGCAACCTCATTCTTGTTGAAGTAGAAGTACCAAGGCTAAGCTTTTTGAATACTGCAAGAGGCATTAAATTGATACTCACTCCTAAGTCACACCATGCTCTTGAGAACTCGACATCACCAATGGTACAATGGATGGTGAATGCACCGGGGTCTTCTCGCTTTTGCACAAGGCATTTGGTCATAATATCACTACATTGTTGGAGTTCTTGCAAGAATTCTTGGCTCAAAGTGCGCTTCTTGGTGACCAAATCCTTCATATATTTGGCATACTCGGGCATTTTCTCCACAGCTTCTAGAAGGGGAATGTTGGTGGAGAGTTTCTTCAACATTAAGAGGAAGTGTTTGAATTTAGCCTCCTCTTCCTTTTTCTTAAGCCTATGAGGGAAAGGAAGAGGAGGTTTGGGAATTGGTTGCGATTTCTTATGCTCCCTTACTTCTTCTTATTGCATCCCGCCAACCTTTGGATCTTCTCCCTCAACCTCAACTTCACCACCAAGACCTTTCTCATCGACTTCATCTATTATGGTCTTGCCACTCCGAGTAATAACCGCCATTCAATGCCCTTCATTTTTAGGATTTTGAACCGTATTGCTTGGTTGGGTTCCTTTTTGGTGTTGGTTCAATTGTGAAGACACTTTCCCAAATTGTTGTTCAAGTTGCTTCATTGCTACCGAGTGAGATTCTATTTTTTGATTAATACTTGAAATATCTTCTTCCATAAAAACTTAAGATTCATGAGAAGAATTATCCAACGCATGATCTTGAGTTGGCAGCAGTGGTGTTCGCACTCAAAATCTGGCGCCACTACCTGTATGGAATGCATGTGGATGTGTTCATTGACCGCAATAGCTTGCAGTATGTCTTCAGTCAGAAGAAGCTCAACTTACGATAGAGAAGATGGCTAGAGTTGCTCAAGGATTATGACGTGAGCATTCTCTACCATCTAGGTAAAGATAACGTTGTTGTTGATGCTATTAACAGGTTGTCAATAGGTAGCACAACCCATGTGCAGGAAGGAAAGAAGGAGGAAGTGCACCGGTTAGCTCGATTAGGAGTCCAACTTGAGGAGAATGATGAGGGAAGAGTTAATGTCCAGAATGGGTCTGCTTCATCTTTGGTGGCAGAGGTGAAAAAAAAGAAAGACCGAGATCCTGTCCTACTCCAATTGAAGGAGGTCGTCCACAAACAAAAAGTGACGGTCTTCTCCAAAAAGGGAGATAGGGTGTTGAGGTCCCGAAGTAGATTGTGTGTCCCAGATGTTGATGGTATACGAAATAGAATCATCGCCTGAAGCTCATAGCACTAGGTATTCCATTTATCCTAGCTCTACCAAAATGTACCACGACTTGAGAGAAGTCTATTGGTGGAGTGGAATGAAGCGATATATTGCTGAATTTGTTTCTAAATGCCCGAATTATCAGGAAGTGAAAGTTTAGCACTAAAGGCCATGTGGATTAGCTCAAAACTTTGAGATTTGGGAATAAAAGTGGGAGATGATCAATATGGACTTATTACTGGTCTACCGAGGTCTTGAAAGAAACATAATTCAATATGGGTAATTGTGGATAGGATAACTAAATTGGCTCACTTTTTAGCAGTTAAGACAACTATCACTACAAAGGAGTACGCCAAGATATACATCCAAGAGATTGTGAGGTTGCATGGGGTCCCCTTGTCCATCATCTCAGACAAAGAAGCTCAATTCGCCTCCCAATTTTGGAGATCATTTTAGAAAAGATTGGGTACGAAAGTGAATCTGAGTACATCTTTCCATCCACAAATTGATGGCCGGGCGAAGCATACAATCCAGACATTAAAAGATATGTTGAGAGCCTGCGTCCTTGATTTCAAGGGAAATTGGGATGAGCACCTACACGTTGATTGAGTTTGCATATAACAATAGTTATCATGCAAGTATTCAGATGGCTCCCTATCATGCTTTATATGGGAAGAGATGCAGATCACCAATTAGGTGGTTCGAGGTTAGAGAAGCGGAACTGATTGAGCCTGACCTTGTCCATCAAGCAATGGAGAACGTTAAGATCATTAGAAAGAGATTGAAGATTGTACAAAGTCGCCAGAAATCCTACAGTGACGTGTGAAAGAGAGATTTTGAGTTCGAAGTGTATGACTGGGTATATTTGAAGGTGTCACCGATGAAAGGTGTCATGAGATTTGGGAAGAAGGGTAAATTGAGTCCACATCATATTGGACCCTATCAGATTATGAAGAGGATTGGGAAGGTTGCCTACGAATTAGAGTTTTCTTGCGCATCAGATGGTATTCATCCGGTGTTTCATATGTTGATGTTGAAGAAATGCTTGGGATACCCTAACTTGGTAATCCCTATGGAGAGCATCAAAGTGAAGGATAGCTTGACCTACGAAGAAATTTCAATCCAAATCCTTGATCATCAGATTCGCAGATTGAGAACCAAAGAGGTAGCCTCAGTCAAAGTCCTATAAAGGAATCAATTCTTTGAGGAGGCTACATCTGAAGTTGAAGAAGAGATGAAAGAAAAATATTTGCATCTATTCGTGCCAGTGGATGAGAATATTGAAGGTAAATTCCTTACCCTTGACCAAATTGATTATCTTTTCTCGTTGATTGTCTATTCTCGAGTCCGAATAAAGGTTGTTGGTAGAAATGAGGAGTTGAAAGATAGATTGATAGATTGAAAGTTGAGAGGAGTTTTGAGTCTATTTGTTCCTTGATATCCACCCTTACTCATCATTCAAGGATGAATGATCCCAAGGAGGAGATGATGTAACAGCTGGTAAAATTATCAAAATAACCCTAAAATAGAGACGTACGTGTAATGCATCTTCCAAAGCTTAGATGGGAAATTCGAGACCGAATTTCCCATCAATGCGAAAATCAAGTCAGAAGATGGCCTCGACCTGATTTAAGAACAACTGGGTCAAAAAATTGACCAAAAACAGTAAGGGTACGCGACAGGGCCACGACGCGGACCTATCGCAGACCCAAAACAGTAAGGGTATGCGACAGCTCCATGACGTGGACCCATCATGGACCCACACTTATATATTTTCTCAATTTTTTGATGGGATTGAATATATGAAATTCACATGTGCGCGACAAGTCCACGCGCGGACTTGTTATCCGGACTTGTTCCACCAAGTTTAAAAACTTTAAATCTTTTGAGAGACATTCTAGACTTTTTCCCACCTCTTACTTAAGCCATGACCCATTTAGGTCATTTTGATGAGTAAATAGGGTCAAAAAAATCCATTCTAAGTCCTTCTTCACGATACTTGAAAGTTAGAGCTTGAGAGAGAGAAGAAAGAAGAAAGTGAGGTTGGAAAATTCTTGATGGGTGATTTGAGGAGCTTTATCCCAGGTATGTAAAGCTAAACGAAAACATGAGATTGTTCTCTCAAGTGCTCCATAGATGGTTTTATATGGTTGACTGAAGGTTCTTGAGTCTATATGCATGATTTCTTGATTATATTCTTGAAAACTATATTAAATGTATGTATTTTCACCTGTTGATGATCATCATAAACTTGTTTACTTGAATTGAATGCTTTCTTAAGATATTGCATAAACCTTTTATGTCAATGGTTAATAGCATGCAAGAAAGAAGATAGGGATTGAGTCTAGAGCCTTTATTGAGAATATGATTGTGATTATGATTGAGACTGAGATGTGAGAACAATGATGAGTTGATAGAACTTGATAGTCCCACGAGTTTCCATAGATAAACTCTAATGATATTTCTATTCTATTGTTCTCTAATGATTGTTCAACTATTAACCCATTCCGGTGGGTAAATTTGCAAGAAATGATATAATAATATCGGCCATGCTCCTAGCCTAATTTGATCGTTCCGAAACTGATGGAACCGTTAGAATTCCACTCCAAGTCATCTACTAGGACTTTTTTCATAAATTTATTTTACGGTTACAATCTCTCATTTAACCCGAAAAGCTGTATAATTATCAACGATTCACCCGACGACTGACCAATCAATATCAATGTCACAAATACTTGAGGTTACTATTCAAATGCTCAAACTGATAAAATATTTACAGAACCGCAAAATTGACCTAGAAGGTCATTACACTATATCACGCAATAACCACATCAACATGTATAGTAGACGTGGAACTGCTCATATACTATGTATATTTAAATTTTTGAGAATTCAGTTGTAGTATTGCTTTTATATTTGGTTAATTAAACATGCATAAATTTTACAATCTGATTGTCACGACCCAACCCAGAGACCGTGACTAGTGCCGATTGGGCACCCAGACAATACCAAACCGAATTCCCAATCACATTAGTCACAGGTTTTTCCTAAATTTTGGCAGAATTTCCCCTGTTTTATTAACTACCCAAACCTGCAAACAAAAAAT
>JAABOM020061469.1:0-45329 GCA_011800125.2 Solanum clarkiae
CCTAGCATAGGGATGATCCCGATACAGTTTACGGGTGGTAGCCCGAGGGGGTTCATTGAGAACCTAGCATAGGGACGTTCCCGATACAGTTTACGAGTGGTAGCCCGTGGGGGTTCATTGAGAACCTAGCATAGGGATGATCCAGATACAGTTTCACCACTGATCAATTAGTCATTTGCTTGCAGCTGTGCATAGATTTTACATTACAGATTCTACAGTAAAGGTAAAGTGATATAAAGGACATAAAGTATATGATTCCACAGTATAACAAAGGGTGGTCCCTGATCTTCCATAGATGCATGGCTTCATTTGAGTTGTTACTTTATATACAGTATATCCTGTCTTACATACTCAGTACATTATCCCGTACTGACGTCCCTTATGGGGGACCGGTATTTCATGCTGCAGGTACAGGGGCTAGTAGATCTCCCCAGTAGAAGTACATGATATCCAGCTGTTGTCATCAAGCTCCAGGTTGCTCGAGGCTTTGTATATGTCTAGAGCTTACATGTTCTATTGCACAGTTTGTTGAGGCGAGGCCTGTCCCGACCCTTATCAGATGTCTTTCTTTATTTAGAGGCTTTGTAGACTATGTAATGTAAAATATGGTCATGTCTCGTACTTTAAGTACCGTGGCCCCAACGGTAGTCATATGTATTTCTTTTGGCTTGTTATCACTGTTTATCTGCTTAAAGGCATGTCAAGTGTAGAAACCCCTTATAATATTTATAGAACGCATATAGTTACAAGTTGGTTCTCCCGAGTCTTATCGGCAAAGGGTGCCGGTCCGCCCTACGAGACTTTGGGGTGTGACAGCATATCATCCCCTCAACAAGGAAATTGATCATGTCACCCTCCTACAAGGTGCGGTCAACTTGCAACGCTGTAGACACTTTCATGAATTCAATACATACATACAATTCATTAATCATCATAAAGTCCCTTGACTTATAACCCATGTTAATATCATCAATAACTTAAGAATCCTTGTTAAGACAATTTACCAAACATCTAGCGAGTGTGCAATGCTAGTTCAATATCATGCAATCCAAGAGTGAAATAATGTAAGAAAACTTAATGTAAATCAACCCACAAACATATAGTAAAAACCTCATGTAGGATACCTTGAAATCCATCATCAGATCTCATAATAAATCATACTTTCATAGCTCAAAACATGGACAGTCACAATAGACAAACCATCTCATAGTATAAGCTTGAAATAGGTAGACATGTGTTTCCGATCAACATTTCATAAAACCCCAACATAATTTGTAATCATAATTCATAATAAGTAATTACCATAAATTAACACAACTTAGAAAAATGCTATTTCCATAAAAATGAAGGTTAGGCACCATGGGTGAAAGGACCCAATAGTTGAAACCCACATACCTCAACTTTGGGGATTTCCTTGATGTAGATTTGAAGAGAACTTGAAGCTTGAATGAAGTGCTTGAGATCCGGAATGAAGTTTGGGACACTTGAATTTGGATGAAATATTAGGTTAAGTCTTGGAGATGGTTTTGAGAGTATCTTGAGTGATACAGAGTTGAAAATGGCTAAGTATAGGTGTTTTCCCACATATGTGGGCATGGGGCCAAGACTCTAATGTCTGAGGCCGACAAGAATTATGGAAGTGCAAACACACCTCCGCGACGGGTCTGCATCGCGGAGGCTTTGCGGATGCCTTCTGTTTCAAAATTTTTGTGAAAATGAAATTTCACTACTAGTCCTCTAAAATTGGGGTTGTACTCCTCTCCGACTCAATTTTGCCCCCTGATCAAGAATATGAAGTCAGATTTTCGATATCACGCACAAATTTTGAGATATATGAAAATTTTGATTACGGGCATTTTCGAAGAACAATTTTGGGGCCTTTTTGGGCATTTCAATATCTTTTTCTTGGGAACATTCGCCCCTGAATGTCAAAGAAGAGTACATGAGAGAAGTAATCATAAGGATTTCAGCCCGACATATGAATGCAACAAATGCATTTAATCACCATTTCAATAAACTTCAACGTAAAAGTCAAAACTACCATAAACTTGTCAACTTAAACATGAACGCATACAAATGACATAAGGGCTGAAACATAAGACTTGAAATCATATAAGGGACTTAAATTGGTACCTTAAGCTTGAGTAGAATGAAAGATATATGGGTAATGATTTTGCATGTCCGCCTTGACTTCCCATGTGGCACATTCAACTTGTTAGTTCCTCCAAAGGACCTTGACGGAAGCTACATATTTGTTTATGAAGCCTCTTCACTTGTCTATCAAAAATCTCCACCAGGACCTTCTCATAAGTCAAATTATCTTCTACAATATCCAAGGGAACTATACCACTAGGGTCGCGCACACACATTCTCAACATGAACACATGAAAAATCACATGAATCAATGGGAAACTCCAACTCATAGGCCACCTTATCTATCCTCCTCAACACCCTATAAGGACCCAAAAACCTTGGGCTCAATTTACCCTTCTTGCCAAATCAGACTATACCCTTCATGGATGAGACCTTCAAGTAAACCCAATCACCAACCTTAAATTCAAGATCTCTTCTCCTCACATCGGGATATGACTTTTGCCTACTTTTGGCTATTTTCAACCTCTCCCTTATCAACCTTACCTTTTCAAAAGCCTCCACGACAAATTTCGGACCTAGCAAGGCCATTTCCCCACTTCAAATCACCCAATTAGGGATCTACAATGCCTACCATAAAGAGCTTCAAAGGGAGCCATACCAATGCTTGAGTGGTATCTATTTTTGCAAGAAAACTCAATGGGAGGAAGATGTTCATCCCAACTACTCTTAAACTCCAAAACACAAGCTCTAAGCATATCCTCACGAGTTTGGATAGTTTTGAAAAGTCATGTTACGCTTAACCTTGGTACCAAGATCTCTTTGGAAGGACCTCCGAAAGTGAGAAGTGAATTGAGCGCCACAATCCAAAATGATAGATAAAGGCACCCAATGCAATCTAACCAACTCAGGAATGTACAATTTGGCATAATCTTTGGCACCATAAGTAGTTTTGACCGGTAGGAAATGAGCCAACTTTTTCATTCTATCAACCACAACCCAAATAGAATCAAAATGCTTCCTAGTCTTAGGCAAACCAACCAGAAAATCCATGTTGATTTCCTCCTACTTCCAAGTAGGAATCTCTATATCTTGGGCTAGGCCACCCGGCCTTTGATGTTTGGCTTTCACTTGTTGGCAATTGTGACATCCGGATATGAACTTGGCAATGTCTCTCTCCATACCACCCCAAACACTTCCCTCAAGTCTCTAAAAATCTTTGTAGAACCGGGGTGAATACAATAGGATGAGTTATGGTCCTCATCTAAAATCTTCTTTCTCAAGTCATCAACACAGCACACATAATCTACCTTGGTACCTAAGGGAACCATCTTCCCCTTGGGAGAAAACCTCCACTTTACCATCTCTCACCAAGGCCTTTAATTCTAGCAAGGTAGGATCAAGATCTTGTTTTGCCTTCACCGTTCAATCAAGGAAAATTTAAAACCATCAACAACCACTACACCACTATTATAAACTTCATCCAACCTAACCCCCAATCTAGCCAACTAATGGACCTCTCTAGTAGCCACCTCTTTGCCACTATCATCAACATGAGGTAGGATACCCATAGACACCCTATTTAGAGCATCGGCCACAACATTAACTTTGCCGGGGTGATAATGCACACTAATATCATAAAATTTTAGGAGCTCTAACCACCTTCTTTGTCTCAAGTTAAGATCTTTTTGGGTCAGCACATATTGGAGAGTTATGATCGGTGAACATATCAACATGAACCCCATACAAGTAGTGATGCCAAATTTTCAAAGCAAATACCGTAGCCACTAATTCAAGATCATGGTGGGATAATTTTTTTCATACAACTTAAGTTATCTAGAGGCATATGTTGTAACCTTACCACTTTGCATCAAAACACAACCCAAACCAATTCTTGAGGCATCACAATACACAACAAACCCTTCCAACCCTTCCGGTAGAGAAAAGGTAGGAGTGGGGACAAGCTGATCTTTCAAAGTTTGGAAACTCTTCTCACACTCATCGGTCCACACAACGTTTTCCTTCTTTTGGGTCCAACTTAGTCATAGGGGAAGCATTAGAAGAGAACCCATTTACAAACCTCCGGTAATAACCCGCCAAACCCAGGAAACTTCTAATGTCCGATGGAGTCAAAGGTCTAGGCTAATTTCTAATCACCTCTATCATCTTGGGATCTGCCTTAATGTCATCCATCGACACCACATGCCCTAGAAAGCAACCTCTTTCAACCAAAACTCACATTTTTCATATTTAGCATACAACTTCTCCTCTCTCAAGATTTGCAATACCACTCTCATGTAATTCACACGCTCCTCCTCACTATGGGAATAAATCAAAATATCATCAATAAAAATCACCACAAACTAGTCAAGGTAGGGTTTAAAGACCCTATTTATAAGATCCATGAATAAAGCTAGTGCATTAGTCAACCCAAAGGACATAATCACTAACTCAAAGTGCCCATACCTAGTTCAGAAATCCGTCTTGGTAATATCACATTCCCTCACTATCATTTGGTGATACCCGGACTGAAGTTCAATCTTAGAGAAGTGACTAGCCCCTTTAAGTTGATCAAAAGGGTCATCAATCCTTAGTAGAGGGTACTTGTTCTTAATGGTGACTCTATCAAGTTGCCGGTAATCAATGTACATTCTAAGAGAACCATCCTTCTTCTTCACAAATAACACCGGTGCACCCTAAGGTGACTTACTAGGCCTTATGAAACCCTTTTCCAACAAATCCGTCAATTTCTCCTTTGACTGCTTAAACTTTGCCAGGGCCATACAGTAAGGGGAATAGAAATTGGTTGAGTATCGAGAAGCTCATTGGGAAAGACATCAAGTAACTCATTAACCACCGAAACCGACTCTAAAGGAAGGACTTTGGACTCAACATCCCTAACCCTCACAAGATGACAGAGACAACCCTTAGAAACCAAATTTTTGGCTTTAAGAAAAGAAATGAATCTAGCCTTGACCACTATATCACAACTTTCCCAATCAAGGATGGGCTCATTAAAAAATTGAAATTTGACCCTACGGGTTCTACAATCAATAGAAGCATAATATGCATGCAACCAATCCATCCTAAGAATGACATCAAAATCTACCATATCTAACTCAACAAAATCACAAGGCAAGATTTTATGCAAGATGAATACGGAATAATTTCTATAGACTCTTTTAGCAACAATAGATTGACCAATGGGGATAGACACTTCATAGGGTTTACACAATAATTCCGAGCTAACATGAAGCTTTTTGGCAACGAAAGGAGTAATAAAAGAAAGAGTGGCATCCAGGTCTATCAAAGCATACATATCAAAATAAAAAAACTTTAATAGACAGATGACGACATCAGACATGTCATCTACCCCTTGACTCCCTTGAAGAGCATACAATCTATTTTTCCTTGGAGCACCCCCCCTCCCTATTGGCCTCCTCTCCCCTTCAGACCTGTATTTACACCTTGGTCTTGTGGACTGTCACGACCCAAGCCGAGGGCCTAGACGTGACACGGCAAATTGGAACTTGAAGGGATCACAAACAAGCCTCTTAGCATATCATTTACACATCTTTCGTCACAAAAGCAATTAAACAACAATAAAAGAGTATAAGTAGGGATAAAAAGGGACTAAGGGAAGTATTTAATAGTATAAGTCATCAAAAGAGTCAAAGCTCAAGCATCATTACACAACTTGTCCAATAGCATCTCTAGCATAGATTGGGAGGGGCCAAAATACTTTCCGAGCTCACCCTCATAGTCATAAGCATCTAAACAAGGAAAAGAGTCTCATAACATAGAATCAATAACTATAGTCCTCGGAGTTGAGGACTTACTAAACATGCTTCAAGAGGTACTGCTAGCCACGTGAAGGAGGAGGATGATCGTGAGGGGTTCCGGTTCCTACATGGTAACATTGTTTAGGCATAGAGTATGTGATAGTACGTTTGAATGTATTAAGTATGTAGGATACAATGTAACAAGATATAGGCAACATAATCAAAATGCATATACTTAAGCAAGAGATGGTATATTGGCAACATGGCATGCATGATCAATGCTTGAAGTAAAACATGCTTATATAGAATATATTAAGCGTGTAGGAAGAGACCATCATCATAGATCAAGCATCTAATACTTGGAATCCAAGGCCTATCACCCCCTTGAAAGGTGATTGAGGTATGTACCCCTCAATTGGTAGATGGGCATAGTGCTCCCCCATCAAAGTGGTCAAGGTATATACCCCTCAAACTGGTAGATGGGCATAGCACCCCCCATCATAGTGGTCAAGGTATATACCCCTTAACTGGTAGATGCACATAGCACCCCCCCATCATAGTGGTCGAGGTATATACCTCTTAACTAGTAGACAGACATAACACCTCCATCATAGTGGTTGAGGCGTAGCACCCCCTCAACAAGGTGTTGCCAACTTGCAACACTATAGGTACTTTTCATGAAATCAACATATATATGCATTCCAACTCATAAGTCATGCAATAAACCTTCAACAACTCAAGAATCCTTAGTCGGACATTTTATCAAACCCTTGGCTGGTGTGTAATGTTACTTCAAAATAATACAATTTAAGAGTGAAATCGTGTGGGAAAACTTAATGTAAATTAACCCACCAACACTTGGTAACACCCTCATGCAAAATACATTAAAATCCCTCATCAAATCTCATCATAAAACATAGATTCATAGATCAAAATATGCTTAAATAGTCCATATTTCAAACTCCAACATTGTTCATAGTCAAATTCATAGTAAGAAGTACCCATAGATAAATCAACTTGAAAACATGTAATTTGCTTAAAAAGAAAAGTTGGGCACTATGGGTGGAAGAACCCAATGGTTGAAACACACATAACTCAACTTTGGAGATTTCCTTGTTGAAAATTTGAATGAGAACTTGAAGCTTGAATGAATTTCTTGAGATCCGGAATGAGTTTGGGACACTTGAATTTGAGTGAAATATTTGGCTAAGTGTTAGAGAGGGTTTTGGCGAATGTCTTGAATGATATGGGGTTGAAAATTGACTAAGTAGGAGTGCTTTTACACATAGAAAGACTTAGGCCCAAGACCCCAAGGCCTTAGCCCGATATTAAAAAAAATGGCAACAAAATGTACTACTCCAGGACGGCTCCGCATCGCGGAGAGAACATGTACCCTCACTGAAAAGTGAAATTTTTGAAAAATAAAATCTTGATACAGTTGCCTAAAATCAGGGTTAGATCCATTTTCCCACTCAATTTTCCCCCGATCAAGAATATGAAGTTGAATTTTCAATATCATGCATGAATTTTGAGATATAAGGAAATTATGATTATGGCGTTTTCGAGGCACATTTTTGGGCACATTTTGGGCTTTTCAATATCTCCCTTGGGAACATTCATTCCCGAATGTCAAATAAGCGTACATAAGAACAGTGATCATGAAGAAATCAGCCACAATAAGAATGCAACAATGCACTTAAACACCATTTCCAAAAATCTCAACATAAGTGTCAAAATCACCATGAATTTGTCAATATAAACATGAATGCATGCAAATGTCATAAGGGCTGATACATAACACTTGAAATCATATAGAGGACTTAAATTAGTACCTTAGGCTTGATAAGAATAGAAAATATAGGGATATCACTTTTGCATGTCCGCTTCGGCTTCCCATGTGGCACTTTCAACTTGTTGGTTTTTCCAAAGAACCTTGTTGGAACAACAACCTTGTTCCTCTACCTCTTCATTTGAATATCCAAAATTTCTACCAGAACCTTTTCATAAGTCAAATAGTCTTCAATAACACCCAAAACATCAAGAGGCACAATAGCATTTGGGTCACCCACACTTCCTCAACATAGACACATGAAAGACCACATGAACCTTATTCATGAATATCATTGGACAACTCCAACTCATATGCCACCTTACCAATCCTCCTCAACACTCTATAAGAACTCTATAAGAACCAACAAATCTTGGACACAATTAACCATTTTTACTAAAATGAATCACACTCTTCATGGGTGAGACCTTCAAATAGAACCAATCACCCCTTAAATTAAAAATCCCTTCTTCTTACATCGACATAGGACTTTGGTCGACTTTGGGCTATCTTCAACCTTTCCCTTATCAATCTCACCTTCTCCATGGCCTCCATAACCAAATTTGGACCTAATAAAGCCATCTCCCCATCTCAAACTATCCAACCGCGGACCTATAACGTCTACCATAGAGAGCCTCAAAAGGAGCCATACCAATACTAGAATGATAGTACCCTTAAACTCCAAGACACAAGCTCTAAGCATATCCTAAAGAGTTTGGATAGTTCTTTTGGCTTGGCCATCCATTTGAAGGTGGAAGGTCGTACTAAGCTTTACTTTGGTACGAACACCTCTTTGAAAGGAACTCCAAAAGTGAGAAATGAATTGAGCACCACCATCCGATATGATAGACAAGGGCACCCCATGCAATCTAACCAATTCATGAATGTACAATTTAGCATAATCTTCAGCCCCATAAGTAGTCTTAACCGGTAGAAAATGGGACAACTTTGTCGTCCTATCAAACACAACCCAAATGGAGTCAAAATGTTTTCTAGTCTTAGGCAAACCCAATCACAAAATCCATGTTAATTTCCTCCCACTTCCAAGTAAGAATCTGTATGTCTTGGGCAAGGCCATCCGGCCTTTTGATGTTCGGCTTTAACTTGTTGGAAACTATGACAATCGGACACAAACTTAGCAATATCCCTCTTCATGCCACCCCACCAAAACACTTCCCAAAAATCCATATACATCTTGGTAGAATCGGGCTGAATAGAAGGAAGAATTATAAGCCTCATCAAGAATCTTCTTTCTCAAGTCATCAACACAAGGCACACAATCTACCTTGGTACCTAAGGGAACCATCTCCTCCCTTGGGAGAAAACCTCCACCTTACCATCTCTCACCAAGGCCTTTAATTCTAAGAAGGTGGATTCAAGTTCTTGCCTTGCCTTCACCTCCTTAATCAACGAAGATTTTGAACCATCTACAACCCCAATACCACCATTTTCAACCTCCTCCAACCTAACTCCCAATCTAGCCAAACCGATGAACCACTTTAGCCACCTCTTTGCCCCCATCATCAACATGAGCTAGGCTACCCAAAGACACCCTACTCAAAGCGTAGGCCAAAATATTAGCCTTATCGGGGTGATAATACGCACTCATATCATAATCTTTAAGAAGATCTAACCACCATCATTGTCTCAAGTTGAGGTCCTTTTGGGTGAACACATATTGGAGACTCTTATGATCAGTAAACATATCAACGTGCACCCCATACAAGTAATGATGCCAAATTTTCAAAGAAAATACCACGGCGAGCAATTCAAGATCATGGGTAGGGTAATTCTTCTCATGCACCTTAAGTTGTCTAGAGGCATAAGCTATCACCTTACCATTTTGCATCAAAACACAACCTAAACCAATTCGTGAGGCATCACAATATACAACAAACCCTACCAACCCTTACTATAGAGAAAAGATATGAGCAGAGACAACTTATCTTTCAAGGTTTGGAAACTCTTTTCATACTCATTAGTCAACACAAACTCTGTCTTCTTTTGGGTCAACTTAGTCATACGAGATGTAATAGAAGAGAACCTCATACGAGATGCAATAGAAGAGAACTATTCACAAATATCCGATAATAACCTGCTAAGCCCAAGAAACTTTTAATGTCCGATGGAGTCAAATGTCTAGGCCAATTTTTAATCACCTCTGTCTTCGTAAGATCCACCTTAATACCATCACCCGATGCCATATGACCTATGAAAGCAACCTCTTTCAACCAAAACTCACATTTTTCATATTTTGCATACAACTTCTCCTCCTTCAAGATTTGTAACACCACCCTCAAGTGGTCCACATGCTCCTCATATGGGAATAGATCGCAATATCATCAATAAATACTACCATAAACAAATCAAGGTAGGGTTTAAAGACCCTATTCATAAGATATATGAAGATAATCAGTGCATTAGTCAATCCGAAGGATATAACCACAAATTCATAATGCCATACCTAGTCTAGAAGGCCATCTTGGGAATGCCACCCTCCCTCACTTTCATTTGGTGATACCCGAACCAAAGATCAATCTTAGAGAAGTGACTAGCCCCTTGAAGTTGGTCAAAAAGATCATCAATCGTTGGTCAAAAAGATCATCAATCATTGGTAGAGGGTACTTATTCTTTATGGTGACTCGATTAAGTTGTCAGTAATCAATGCACATTCTAGGAGAACCATCCTTCTTTTTCACAAACATCACCTGTGCAACCCAAGGTGATTGGATAGGTCTAATAAAACCCTTCTCCAACAAATTCTTCAATTGCTCTTTCAACTCCTTCAACTCCACTAGGTCACACGATAAGGGGGAATAGAAATGGGTTGAGTATCGGGAAGATGATCTATTGCAAAATCCATTTCCCATTTGGTTGGAACACCGGGAAGCTCATTAGGAAAGACATCAAAGGAACTCATTAACCACCGAAATTGACTCTATAGGAAGGAATTTAGAGACAGTATCCCTAACCCTCACAAGATGATAGAAATATCCCTTAGAACTTTTGGGCTTTAATGCAAGAAATGAATCTACCCTTGACCACCACATCATGACTTTTCCACTCAAGGGTGGGTTCATTGGGGAATTGGAAATTGACCCTACGAGTTCTACAATCAATAGAGGAATAATATGCATGCAATCAATCCACCCCAAGAATGACATCAAAATCCACCATATCCAACTCAACAAAATCACAAGGAAATATTTTATGCAAAATGAAAATGAGACAATTTCTATAGATCATTCTAGCAACAATGGATTTACCAATTGGAGTAGACACCTCATATGACTCACACAACAATTCGGATTCAACAAGAAACTTTTTGGCAACAGAAGGAGTAGCAAAAGAAAGAGTGGCACCCGGGTGTACACGCATCAAAATAAAAAACTTTTGATATACCAGTGATGACATCGGGCACCTCATCAACCCCTTGCCTCCCTTGAAGAGTATAGAATAGATTATGCCTTGGGGCACCACCTTGTTAGCCTCCTCTCCCTAGAGGAACAATGTTTGCACCTCGGACTTCTGGACGGCCATCTCTACCCTTGTGTTGATTGCAAGGACAATCCATCACCTTATGACCCACTTCACCACACCCATAACAAGCATTAGTATCCTTCAAACATGGTCCATTATGACCTCCACCACATTTTCTGTACATAGTATTAGGCACCACACCACCACCTCCTTGGGGCCTTGGGTTATCATTAGAAAACCTTCTATTAGTAGCATTTGAAGACCCTTGGCCGTGATGAAACCGACGACCCTTGGGACTTTGGAACCTTCCTTCAAAATGGGCCCTCAGCGCCTCATTACCTCTCCTCTTTCTCAACTTTTCCCCCTCCAGTTGTTTGGAATAAATCATGAGGCGGGACAAGTCCATATCACAATCAACATGGTGGCACGACACTCCTCATTCACTAAATCAGATACACCCATCACAAACTTGTTCATCCTAGACCTTGGCTCGGCCACCCATTGTGGAGCATATTTAGAGAGTTGGTTGAACTTAAGGGCATACTCCCTCACACCCATGGACCCTTGCTTCAAATTTATGAACTCTACCATTTTTGCCTCCCTTAGCTCGAGAGAGAAGAACAGGTTGAGAAAGGCGGCCTTAAACTCCTTCAAAAGGACCACATTGTTGTTCCCCTTCTCCTCTTTTCTATTGAGTAAACCATATTTGGGCTACCCCCTTGAGTTAGTAAGTCGCCAACTCCGCCTTCTCCTCTGACCTAGCATGTATTATAGACTACACATTGTACACTTGATAAATAAATTCTTGAGGATCCTTATCCACTTTGGAGCCATTGAACTCTGATGGGTCCATCCTCATGAAATCCCTTACCCGAGATGCCGGAGTAGGAGCATGAGGGACTTGGGGCCCTTGGCTGATTTGATTAGTTAGAGTTTGTGCTAACATGGCAATGGCATCCTGGAACTCTTCATGAGCCAGTTGTTCTTTGGGTGTACGAGGTCTTCTTCCTCTTGAGGTAGGCATGATCTAGCATAGAAATGAACATTCATAATGGGAAAGCCTTACTTAACTCTATAGCATGACATAAATCAAGAGGAAGGGAAATATTACCTAAAACATCTCAAAGCCTCTTACTCATAGTTGTGGTGCACTTCACAACCATGAATAAGACACTAATCGGTGCATGTGTTGGATGCCGAGCACCATTAACAACCTAGTGCTCTGATACTAAGCTTGTCACAACACAAGCCTTGGGCCTAGACGTGACACGGCGAATGGGAATCCGAAGGACCCCAAACAAGCCTATTAACATATCATTTACACATCCTTGGTTCCGAAAGCAATTAAACAATAATAAAAGAGTATAAATAGGGATAAAAAGGGACTAAGGGAAGTCTTTAATAGCATAAGTCATCAAAAGAGTCAAATCTCAAGCGTAACTACACAACTTGTCTAACAACACCTCCGGTATAGATTGGGCCAAGACACTTTCCAGGCTCACCCTTATAGTTATAAGCATCTAAATAAAGAAAAGAGTCTTTACATAACATAGAATCAATAGTTATTATCCTCGGAGTTGAGGACTCACCAAGCTTGCTTCAAGAGGTAGTGCTAGCCACGTGGAGGAGGATGCTGATCGTGAGGGGCTCCAGTTCCTACATGGTAATATCATGTAGACATAGAGTATGCGTTAGTACGTTTGAATGTATTACGTATGTAGGATGCAATGCAACAAGAGATAGACAATATAATCAAAATGGATATACTTAAGCAAGAGAATGGTATATTAACAACATGGAATGCATGATCAATGTTTGAAGTAAAACATGCTTATATAGAACATATTACGTGTGTAGGAAGAGACCATCATCATAGACCAGGCATCTAATACTTGGAATTGGCCTACCACCCCCTTGTAAGGTGATTGAGGTATCTACCCCTCAATTGGTAGATAGGCATAGCAGCCCCCAACAAAGAGGTCAAGGTATATACCCCTTAATGTAGTAAATGGGCAAAGCACCTCCCATCATAGTGGTCAAGGTATATACACCTTAACTGGAAGATGGACATAGTACCCTCCATCATAGTTGTCAAGGTATATACCCCTTAACTGGTAGATGGACATAACACCCTCCATCATAGTGGTTAAGGCATAGCACCCCCTCAACAAGGTGTGATCAACTTGTAATACTATAGATACTTTTCATGAAATCAATATATATATATATACACACATTCCTTTCATCATCATAAAGTAATTTTAACTCATAAGCCATGTAATAAACCTTCAATAACTCAAGAATCCTTTACAGGACATTTTATGAAATACTTGGCAGGTGTGTAATGCTAGTTCAAAATCATGCAATTCAAGAGTGAAATCATTTGAAAGTAAATCAACACACCAACACTTGGTAACACCCTCATGCAAGATACATTAAAACCCCTCATCAAATCTCATCATAGAACATAGATTCATAGCTCAAAATATGCTTAAACAGTCCACATTTCATGAAACCCAACGTAGGTCATAGTCAAATTCATAGTAAGAAGTACCCATAGATAAATCAACTTAAAAACATGTAATTTGCATAGAAAGGAAGGTTGGGCACCATGGTGGAAGAACTCAATGGTTAAAAACCCACATACCTCAACCTCGAAGATTTCCTTGTTGAAGATTTGAATGAGAACTTGAAGTTAGAATGAATTCCTTAAGATCCGAAATGAGTTTGGGCATTTGAATTTGGGAGAAATATTTGACTATGTTAGAGAGGATTTTGGGGAATGTCTTGAATGATATGGGGTTGGAAAATGACTAAGTATAGGTGTTTTTACCCATAGAAGGGGCTTAGGCCCAAGAACCCAAGGCCTTCAGCCAAGATTTAAAACAACTGGCAACAATATGTACTACTCTGCAATGTCTCCGTGCCGAGGAGAGAATGCATATCCTCACTAGAAAGTGAAATTTTTGGAAAAACAATTTTTGCTACGGTTGCTCTAAAATCAGGATTAGACCTATTTCCCACTCAATTTTGCCCCTTGATCAAGAATATGAAGTTCGATTTTTGATGTCACGCACGAATTTTGTAATATAAAAAAATTACAATTATGGGCATTTTTGAGGCACATTTTCGGGCACTTTTGGGGCGTTTCGTGGACGACCATCTCTAACTTTGTTTTGTGCACGTGGACAATTAATCACCTTATGACCCACTTCACCACAATCAAAGTAAGCATTAGAATTCTTCAAACATGGACCACTATGATTTCTTTCACACCTTGGGCACCTAGGATTTGGCACCCCACTACCACTACCATGGAATCTTTGATTATTATTAGCAAACCTCCTATTAGGAGCATTAGAAGACCCTTGGCCTTCAGGAAACTGGCTACCCTTGGGATTTTGGAATTCACTTCAAAGCAGGCCCTCTTGGCCTCACCACTTCTTCTCTTTCTAAGTTTCTCCTCCCCCTCTAGTTGTTCGGCATAAGTCATGAGGTGGGACAAATCCATATCACTTACCAACATGGCGGTACGATACTCCTCATTAACCAAGTCAAACATACCCGACACAAATTTGTTCATCCTTAACCTCGACTCGACAACCAATTGTGGCACATACTTATAGAGTTGGTTGAACTTAAGGGAATACTTCCTCATACTCATAGATCCTTCTTTAGATTAATAAATTCCATCATCTTCGCCTCTCTAAGCTCAACAGGAAAAAACTAGTTGAGAAATGCTGCTTTGAACTCTTCCCGAAGGATAGCATCACCATTCCCCTTCTCCATCTTCCATTGAGTGAACCAAATTTGAGCCACCCCTTTGAGTTGGTAGACCGCCAACTCTGCCTTTTCCTCCGAATTTACCCCCATAATGGACAACACCTTATCATGAATTCTTATGGATCAACATTCACCTTGGATCCATGAAACTCCGGTGGGTCCATTCTAGCAAAACCCCTCATCCTTGAGGCCAGAGTAGGAGTATGAGGTGATTGGGCCCCTTGATTGATTTGATTAGACATGGCATGGGCCAACATGATAATAGCATCTCGAAACTCCTCACGAGCGACTCCCCAATTTTGATGAGCATAAGGAGCGAAAGGGGTCGGTTGTTCCTTTGGTGAATGGGCTCTTCTTCCTCTTGAAAATCCTTACAATAGATCATGAAGAAGGGATACATTTCCTAAAATGCCTCATAGCCTCTTACTCAAAGTTGTGGTGCACTTCACAACAATGAACAAGACTCTAACCAATGCGGTGTATTGGATTTCAAGGACCAGTAACAAACTAGTGCTTTGATACCAAGTTTGTCACAACCCAAGCCTAGTGCCTAGACGTGACATGGCGAATGGGGAACTCAAAGGAACCCAAAACGAGCCTCTTAGCATTTCAATCACACATCCTTGGTCGCGGAAGAAAAAGAACAACAACATGAGATATAAATAAGGATAAAGGGACTAAGGGAAGTCTTAGATAACTATAAAATACTCAAGAGTCAAGCTCAAGCATAAATATAACAATTGTTCCAACAACACCTCTAGCATATATTGGGTGGGGGCCAAGCTACTTTTTGGCTCACCCTCGTAGTATCAAATGTTCATCATAAAGAGATAATAAAAGCAAGAGTTGCATAGCTAGTGTCACCAAACTTGAGGATTCACTAAACCTTATCTTCAAGATGCCAAAACTAGCCACGTGGAAGATGATTGTGAGGTGCTTCGGTGCCTACATGGTAACATCATGTAGGAATAGAGTATGCGTTAGTACGTTTAAATGTACTAAGTATGTAGGATAAAATGCAACAAGACATAAGCCAATACAGTCAAAATGCATAATAATAAACAATGGATAAGTATACTATCAATATGGCATGCATGATCAATGCTTTAAGTAAAACATTCTTGTAAATCATATAACTTGTATAGAACATAATACATGTGTGGGAGAAGACCATAATCATAGACCAAGCAACTATTACTCAGAATCCAAGGCATGTCACCCCCTTGGAAGGTGATTGAGGTACCTACCCCTCAACGTGGTAGTATGGGCATGTCACCCCCCGACGAGGTGGTCAAGGTACATACCCCTCAACATGGTAGTACGAGCATGTCACCCCCGATAAGGTGGTCAACGTACATACCCTCGACGTAGTAGTACGAGAATGTCACCCTCGATGAGGTCGTCAAGGTACATACCCCTTGACATGGTAGTATGGGTATATCACACCCCGACGAGGTGGTCGGGGGCATGTCACCCCCAACAAGTTGTGGTCAACTTGCAACAATATATATATATATATACTTTCATGAATTCAATACATACATATAATCCCTTAATCATCATAAAGTCCCTTGACTTATAACCCATGCATTAGATCATTAATAACTCAAGAATCCTTGTTAAGACAATTTATCAAACACCTAGAGGGTGTGCAATGCTAGTTAAATCATGCAATTCAAGAATGAAATAATGTGAGAAAACTTAATGTAAATCAACCCACCAACACATAGTAAAACCCTCATGTAAGATACCTTGAAATCCGTCATCATATCTCATAGTATAAGCTTGAAATAGGTAGACATATATTTCCAATCAAAATTTTCTAAAATACCAACATTATTTGTAATCATAATTCATAATAAGTAATACCCATAAGAAACACAACTTAGAAATATGCAATTTTCATAAAAAGGACGGTTAGGCACTATAGGTGAAAGGACCTAATGGTTGAAACCCACATACCTCAAATCTGGAGATTTCCTTGATGTAGATTTAAGGAGAACTTGAAGCTTAAATGATATTCTTTAGATCCGAAATTAAACTTGGGACACTTGAATTTGGATGAAATATTTGATTAAGTCTTGGAGAGGATTTTGACAATGTCTTTAGTGATATAGAGTTGAAAATGGCTAAGTATAGGTATTTTCATGAATATGTGGGCATGGGGCGAAGACCCCCAATGTCTTAGGCCGAACAAGAAAAAATTAAGGAAGTGTGAACACACTTCCGTGACAGGTTCGCGTCTTGGAGGCATCGCGGATGCCTTCTGTTTCCAAAATTTTTGTTAAAATGAAATATCGCTGTGGGTCCCCTAAAATCAGGGTTATACTCATTTTTTACTCAATTTTGCCCCTTGATCAAGAATATGAAGTTGGATTTTCAATATCACACATGAATTTTGAGATATATGGAATAAGATTATGAGTATTTCTGAAGCACATACTGGGGGCCTTTTTGGGGAGTTTCAGTTGGTGAGGCGAAAGTGTAGGAAAAAGTAGTTTCTAGGAGGGTCATTAGTCGCTATTTTCTTAAAATAACATAACAAAGCCCCCTGACCCTACGTTACAAGCCTAGAAAATCCTAAAGTGATCCTAATAAAGTTAGTTGAAGGTCTGTGTCATGAGTAAGCCTATGGTGTTAGTCATTATGCATGAATATCTTTTGTGAGAGTGAGTGTTTTTGCACAACACCAAGGTTAAACATGAAATCATCATTGAGTGTCAAATATGAGACTTCTTTTTATGAGAGCATTTGGATTGCATTGATGTATATGACATATACCTGCGTGTTACTGTGTTGTCTATGTAGATTGAGTCGTCGCTTGAGGACAAGCAACAATTTTAAGTTGAGGACGTTGAATGGAACTTTCAACCTGACATGAATGCAACATTGCAGGGGTTCTATTTGGGAATTGGAACTTTCAGCCTTGACCACCACATTTTGACTATCCCACTCAAGGATGGGTTCATGTGGGAATTGAAACTTGACCTTATGGGTTCTACAATCAATAGAAGCATAGTATGCATGCAATCGGACCATCCCAAGAATAACACCAAAATCAACCATATCCAACTCAACAAGATCATAAGGCAATATTTATGCAAGATGTAAATAGGACAACTTCTATAGACTTTCCTAGCAACAATAGATGCACTAGTAGGAGTAGACACCTCATATGACTCATGCAATAATTCGGGCTTAACATTGAACCTTTTGGCAACAAAGGAGGTAACAAAAGAAAGAGTGGCACCCAAATCAATCAAAGTATACACATCAAAATCAAAGATTTTCAACATTCCGTTAACAACATCGGGGACCTCATCAATGCTTTGCCTCCCATGCAAAGCATAAAACTGATTGTGCCTTGAGGCACAATCTTGTCGGTCACCTCTCCCCAAGGAAATCGCATTAGCATCATGTGGACGAACCTCCTTACCCTTGTTACGATTACGAGGACAATCTATTGCTTTATGCCCCATTTCCCCACAACCATAATAAGCACCGATATTCCTCAAGAATGGGCCACCATGACCCTTACCACACTTTGGACACACATCCATAGGAGCCACACCACTCACACCTTGGGCCCTCGGAAAATCATTAGCGACCCTCTTTTGAAATGCCTGACAAGACTCTTGGCCCTTATGGAACCGGCCACCTTTTGGAACTTACCCTCAAAACAGGCCCTCTTGGCCTTATGACCCCTTCTCTTCGTCAATTTCTCCTCTTCCATTTGTTTGGCTTAGGTCATCAAACGGGATAAGTCCATGTCACCAATCAACATAGTGGACCAATATTCTTCACTCATTAGGTCGGACACACACATCACGAACTTGTTCATTCTAGACCTTGGGTCGCAACCGAGTAAGGAGCAAACTTTGAAAGTTGGTTGAACATGAGGGCGTATTCCCTGACACTCATTGACCCTTGTCTCAAATTCATAAATTCCACCAATTTAGCTTTCCTAAGCTCTAGAGGGAAGAACTGATTTAGGAAAGTCTCTTTGAACTCTTCCCAAAGCACCACATAATTAACTCCCTTCTCTTCTTTCCATTGGTTGTACCATATTTGAGCTACCCCTCTAAGTTGGTAGGCTGCTAACTCCGCCTTTTCTTTCGGCCTCACACCTATGATAGCTAATATCTTATAGACCTCATCAATAAACTCTTGAGGGTCCTCATCTACCTTCGACCCATAGTATTCCAGGGGAATCATTCTCATGAAGTCTCTCACCAGAGAAGCCGGTGTAGGAGCATGAGGGGCTTGGGCTCCTTAATTGGCTTGATTAGCCACAACATGTGCAAGAAAAGTAAGAGCATCCCTAAGCTCTCCATTAGCCAATTGTTCCTCGGGTGTGAGGGCACATCTTCTCCTTGTATTAGCCATGATCTAGCATAGCAAAGAGCAATTGTTAGGGGGAAAACCTTACTTCAACTCTATAGCAGGACTTAGAACAAGAAGAAGGGAAATATTTCCTAAAACGTCTCATGGCCTCTTGATTGTGGTGCACAATACAACCATGAATAAAACTCTGTTCAACACGGAGTGTTGGACTTCGAGGATCTAACAACCTAGTGCTCTGATACCACCTTTGTCACTACCCAAGTCTAGGGCCTAGACGTGACTGGCGAATGGGGTACCCGAAGGAACCCCAAACAAGCCTCGTAGCATATCATTACACATCCTTGGTTGTTGAAGCAATAAAATAAGACATTAAGAGATAAGCATAACGATGAAAATGGGACTAAGGGTAAACTTCCATATGATAACATCGAGGAAGAAAAGAGTCAAGACTCATAGCATAGATACATAACATCTCCTACAATATCTCTACTATATAGATAAGAGCGGGGCCATGACAAGCAACCAGGCTCACCATCATATTTAATACATAACATAAAATAAAGATAGTCTTAGTACATAGCAAGAGATCAGAAGGACTCACCACAAGCTCGAGAGACAATCGTACTAGCCATGTGAAGGAGGAGCATGATCAAGCAGTGCTCCGGTTGCTACATGGTGATATCACATAGGTATAGAGCATGCGTTAGTATGTTTGAATGTACTAAGTATGTAGGATGCAATGCAACAATAGATAGGTATCATAATCAAAATGCATAATTAGGCAATAGATGAGTGTATGGCAATATGACATGAATGGAAAATGCTTGAAGTAAATCATACTTTCATAGAGCACAAGACATGTGTAGGGAGTGACATTCTTAATGCAATCCAAGGCCTACCACCTCCTTGGAGAGGCGCATGAGGTGCAAACCCCTTCATGAGGTTGATGGAGTATAAACCCTCCAACGGGTTGATGAATACAAACCCCCAACAAGGTTGATGGAGTACAAACCCCCAACAAGGTTGATTGGTACCAACCCCCAACAAGGTTACCCGGGCCTACCACCCCCAAGCTAGGCGATCAAGGTACAAACCCCTCAACAAGGTTACCCGGACCTACAACCCCTGAGCTAGGCTTAGTCATTACCAACACTATAGAGATAATATCAAATATACATTCCTACCAACATCATATAGTCATCTTAGCATACATTCTTCTCATCATCATATAATCATCATATTCACACATTCCTTTCATCATCATATAGTCATCATATACATACATTACTTTCATCATCATTTCATCATCATATAGCCATTCAACTCATAGGACATGCATTGGGCCTTCAATTTCTCAAGAACCATAACCGGACATTTTATCAAACACTTAGAGGGTGTGTAGTGTTGGTGTAAAACCATGCAATTCAAGAGTGAAATCACGCTAGTAACTTCAATGTACAACCTTAAATATATACTTGGTAACACCCTTAAGCAATATACATCAAAACCCTTCATCAAATCTTTCAATAGATCTTAGATTCATAGCTCAAAACTTGATAAAATATCACAATTTCATGAACCCCAACACAGTATGCAGTGATTTTCATAATAGATAAGACCCATGAATAAATCAACTTTAAGTCATGCAATTTTGAGTAAAAGAGAGCTTGGGTATCATGGGTGAAAGGAACCCATGAAAGAAAACCACAAACCTTAGCTTTGGAGATGAACTTGATGATGGGAGATGGAGCCTTGAAGCTTGAGTGCAATTCTTAAGATTCGAAAAGGGTTTTGAGACTTGAGTCTAGCAGTAAAGTATTTGGCCAAGTGTTTGAATGAGTAATGGAAATGTTTCAAATGATATAAGGGTGAAAAATGGCTGGGTATAGGTATTTTCACGTTTGGGAACACTTAGGATGAAGAAATAAGTCTTGGACCAAAGTCAAAACTGGGTCAAAATTAACACTAGTGCGCGCCCTTGGCCCGTCATGCCAGGGGCACAAAAAGCTCACTGGAAATCATCACTTGGAAAATGAAATTGCTAATTGTTTGCTCTTAATTCGGGGTTAGACCCATTTTCCACTCAAAATGACCCCCTGAACAAGAATGTGAAGTCAGATTTTTGATATCGTGCACGGATTTTTAGATATATGGAAATTACGATTCCAAGCACTTCCGAGGCACATTCTTGGGCACTTTTTGGGTCATTTCAAAACACATCTACATAAACCTAATACAAAAAATGAAGCCAAATTTTCAAGGAGAACACCACGGCCGCCAATTCAAGATCATGGGTGGGATAATTTTGCCCATGCACCTTTATTTGTCTAGAGGCATATGCTATAACCTTCCTTGAGGCATCAGAATACACCACAAATCCTTCTAACACTTCCAGTAAAGACAAGATATGAGCGGAGATAAGCTTGAACTTCAAAGTGTGAAAACTCTTTTCACATTCATCGGTCCAAACAAATTTTGCCATCTTTTGGGCCAACTTTGTCATTGGGGAAGCAATAGAAGAGAAACCATTTACAAACCTCTAATAGTACCCCACTAAACCCAAGAAACTCCTAATATCCGTCGGAGTCAAGGGCCTAGGCTAACTCCTTATCACCTCCATATTCTTAGGATACACCTTAGTTCTATCACTCGACACCACATGCCCTAGAAATGCAACCTCTTTCTTCCAAAATTCACAATTTTTATATTTAGCAAAAAACATCTCATCCCTTAAAATTTGCAACACCACCCTCAAGTGGTTCACATGTACTTCCTCACTATGGGAGTAAATCAAGATATCATCAATAAAGACCACCACAAACATATCAAGGTAATGTTTAAAGACCCTATTCATGAGATCCATAAATATCGCTGGTGCATTAGTCAACCCAAAGGACATTATACAAACTCAAAGTGCTCGTACCTAGTCTGAAAAACCTTCTTGGGAATATCACACTCTCTCACCCTTACATGGTGGTATCCAGACTGAACATTAGTCTTAGAAAAGTGACTAGCCCTTGTAGTTGATCAAAAAGGCTATCTATCCTTCTTAGAGGATACTTGTTCTTTATGGTGACTCTATTGAGTTGCCAGTAATGGATGCATATTCTAAGAGAACCATTTTTTTCTTTACAAGTAACACTGGTGTATCCCAAGGTGACTTGCTAGGTCTTATGAAACCCTTCTCCAACAAATCCCTCAATTGATCCTTCAACTCCTTCAACTCTGGCCGGGGCCATATGATAAGGGGGGTAGAAATGGGTAGAGTATCGAGGAGGAGTTCTACCTAAAGTCTATTTTCCTTTTGGGAGGAACACTGAGAAGCTCATCAGGAATGATATCATGAAACTCATTGAACACTAGAACCGACTCTATGGGAAGAACTTTAGACTCAACATCCCTAACCCTTATAAGGTGGTAAATTCAACCCTTAGAAATCAATTTTTGAGCTTTAAGACAAAAAATGAATCTACCCTTGACCACCACACTACAACTCTCCCACTCAAGGACGGGCTCATTAGGGAATTGGAATCTAACTTTACGATTCTACAATCAATGGAAACATGATATTTGTCACGTCCCAAGCCTAGGGCCTAGACGTGACATGGAGCAAAGGGGACCCAAAGGGACCCCAAACAAGCCTCTTAGAACATCATCACACATGCTTGGCGGAAGTAATAGATACAACATAAACGAATCAGAATAGGGGCAATGGGACTAGGGGAAAGCTTGCGCAACATCATAATCAATAGATAAGAGACAAGCTCATATCATAGACATTAAGAACAATAGAGTCAAGCCTCTTAGCATAGATACATAACATGTCCAACAAGCACCTCTAATACATAGATAAGAGCAAGGGCCAATACAAAGTAACCGGGCTCACCCTCATAGTCCAAATACACAATAAAGAAGAATGCCTCAATAAATAATAAGAGCAACATAGACTTAGGTCTCCGAAATTGAGGACTCACAAAATAGCTTAAGTAGTGTCTAACTAGCCAGGTGGAGAAGGAGGATGATCAACTTAGGCACCTGTCCCAACATGGTGACATCATGTAGGCATAGAGTATGCGTTAGTATACTTGAATGTAATAAGTATGTAGGATGCAATGCAACAATAAACAGGCACCATAATCAAAATGCATAATATTAAGCAATAGGCATAATATATCAATATGACATGTATGACTAATGCTGAAGTAAATCATGCTTAAGTAACTCATGCTCATATAGGATATCATTTGTGAAGAATATACCAACTAGATTACCAATATATAAACCCCTTGGTCGGTTGGTGATGGTCTCACCCCATCACCCTGGTGGTGTTGTACAAAACCCTCACATGGTTGATGATAATCACACCTTATCACCCTGGTGGAGAAGTACAAACCCCTCACATGGTTTGATGAGTACAAACCCCCACCATGGTTGATGAGTACAACTCCCCACCTCGATTGATGAGTACAAACCCCCACCTCGATTATCTGAGTCCTTAGTTCCCCAGGATTGGACAAGGTCTAATACAACACTTTATACAAAATTTATCATATATATAAGCTCATATCATCATCATATAGTCATTCATATCATATCTCATGCTTTGGACCTTCAATTCCACAAGAAATCCTAGCCGAATATTTTATCACACTTAGGGGGTGTGAAATAGTGGTAAAAGACCATACAATTTAGAGATGAAATCATGTAAGAAAATCTGTTGTAAAACCATCAATCAACACCTTGCAACACCCTCAAGACAAATACATGAAAACCCCTCATCAAATCTAACATTAAATCCAAGATTTATAGCTCAAAACATGACAAAACAGTCACATCTTTACATACCTTAGCTTAGAGATGAACTTGGTGATGATTGGAGATGGAGACTTGAAGCTTGAAGAAGAACCTTGAAGGATAACTTTAGCTTGGGATGAGGGTTTGGGACTTGAGTTTGGGGAGTGAAAATATGACTAAGTGTTTGAGTGAATATTGGAAAATGTTTAGGATGATATGAGGGTGAAATTTTGCTAAGTATAGGTAAAAACACGTTTGGGAATACTTAGGTCCTAGACTTAGAAGTCTTGGACCAAGCTAAAAAATAGTCCCCAAATGAACTGGGGCGCGTTGTGAGGGGGTTGCGAAAGCCCCTCTAGAATTTGCACTTTGGCATTTTGTAATTGTTAATCTTTCACTTTTGAATTAGGGTTAGACCTTTTTCACCTAATTTGGACCAGCTGAACAGGAACATGAAGTTGGATTTTCGAAATAGCAAACGAATGTTGAGATATATGGAATTTAAAATTTCCAGCATTCCGAGACACCTTTTTGGGCACTTTTTGGGGTTGTTTCAATACCTCCCCTTGGAAACATTCGTCCCCGAATGTAAAAGAGATGTACAAGATAAGAATGATCACAAACAAACCAGCCCCAACTAAAATGCAACATTACATTTAAGACAACATTTTCAAAATCTCAACATGAGTGTAAAAGCATCCTAAAATTGTCAACTTAAACATGAATACATATGAATGACATAGGGGCTGAAACATAAGACTTGAAATCACATAGGGGACTTAGGATTAGTACCTTATCCTTGAGTGGAGTGGAAAAGATAAGGATACCATTTTTGTATGTCCGCTTCGGCCTCCCAAGTAGCACTTTCGATTTGTTAGTTCCTCCAAAGGAACTTAACGGATGCCACCTCCTAACTCCTCAATCTTTGCACTTCCCTATCTAGTATCTGAACGGAAACCTCCTCATAAGTCAAATTATACTCAATAACACCCACAATATCAAGATGCACAATAGTATTAGGATCACCAACACATTTCCTTAGCATAGAGACATGGTACACTGGGTGAACCAAATTCATTTCATTAGGAAACTTCAATTAATAAGCTACCTTGCTAACCCTCTTTACCACCTCATAAGGACCAACATACCTTGGACTCAATTTTTCCTTTTTACCAAAGAGGACCACACCTTTCATTGGAGAAGCCTTCAAGTAAACCCAATCACCCACTTCGAAATCAAGATCTTTTCTTCTCATATCGGCATAAGATTTTTGACAACTTTGGGTTGTCTTTAACCTTTCCCTAATCATCATAACCTTCTCAAGAGCCTCCATAACAAGATTCAGTCCCAATAAAGCCACCTCTCGAACCTCAAACCGACCAATCGATGATCTATAACATCTCCCATAAAGAGTCTCAAAAGGAGCCATGCTGATTCTAGAGTGATAGCTATTATTGTATGCGAATTTAATAAAAGAAAAATGGTCATCCCAGCTACCCGTCAACTCCAATACACAAGCCCTTAGCATATCCTCAAGTGCTCGAATGGTTTGAAATCTTGGCCATCAGTTTGAGCGTGGAAGGTCGTACTAAGGTGAACTTTTGTACCAAGATGCCTTTGAAAAGACCTCCAAAAGTGTGAAGTGAATTGCGCACCACGATCCGATATGATGGATAAAGGATCCCTATGTAATCTCACCAACTGATGGATGTACAACCTTGCATACTCTTCAACCCCATATGTGGTCTTAACCGGTAGAAAATGAGCCGATTTCATCATCCTATCAATCACCGCTCAAACGGAATCAAAACCCTTTCTAGTCTTAGGCCCTAGCCACAAAATTCATATTAATCACCTCCCACTTACAAGTGGGAATCTCTATGTCTTGGGTTAGGCCACTTAGCCTTTGATATTTGTCTTTAACTTGTTGACAACTATGGCAACCAGAAATGAATTTGGCAAAGTCCATCTTCATGCCTCCCCAAAAATACATATCCCTCAAGTCTCTATACATTTTGATGGAATTGGGGTGGAAGAATAAGGAGAAGTATGGGCCTCAGCAAGAATTTCGTCCCTCAAACCATCAACACAAGGTACACACAACCTACCTTGGTACCTAAGGGCACCATCTCCCCTTTGCAAGAAAACCTCTACTTTTCCCCCTTCCACCAAGGCCTACAATTGAAGCAAAGAGGAGTCAAGATCTTGTTTTGCTATCATCTCATCAACAAAAGAAGATTTGGAATCATCAACAACTACAACACTATCACTCACTTTATCCAACCTAACCCCCAATCTAACTATTTCCCTATCACCACCATCAACATGAGTTAGGCTACCCATGGACACCAGATTCAAAGCATCCGCGACCACATTTTCCTTACCTGGAGGATAATGCACACTCATGTCATAATCTTTGAGATGTTCTAGCCAACCTCTTTGTCTCAAGTTGAGATCTTTTTGAGTGAAGACATATTCAAGGCTCTTATGATAGGTGAACACATCAACATGCACGCAACACAAGTAATGATGCAAAATCTTTAATGCAAACAATACGGCGGCCAACTCTAGATCATGGGTAGGGTAGTTCCTTTCATGCACCTAGAGTTGTCTAGAAGTATAAGCTATGGCCTTACCATTTTGCATTAGCTCACAACCCAAACCAAATCTAGATGCATCACAATACACAACAAAATCCTCAATTTCATCCGGTAGTGTTAATATAGGAGAGAAGCCTATCCTTCAATGTTTGGAAGATCCTCTCACATTTGATCGGCCCCCATAATCTTAACCTTCTTTTGAGTCAATTTTGTCATAGTGGAATCAATGGAGGAGAACCCATTCACAAACCTTCTATACTCCTAATATCCGACGGGGTCAAGGGTCTAGGCCAATTTCTAATCACATCCATTTTCTTAGGATCACTTTTATACCATCTGCCGATACCACATGACCAAAGAATGAAACCTCCTTCAACAAAAACTCACACTTATCATATTTGGCATACAATTTCTCCTCCCTCAACCTTTGCAAAACAACCCTCAAATGACCCATATGCTCCTCTCTACTTTGTAATAGACCAATATATCATCAATAAAGACCACAACTAAGGAATCAAGGTAATGTTTGAAGACCCTATTCATTAGGTCCATGAAGATGGTCAGTGCATTAGTCAACCCAAAAAACATCACAACAAAACTCATAATGCCCATATCTAGTCCGGAAGGCCATCTTAGGAATATCACACTCCCTCATCCTCACTTGATGATACCTAGATCGAAAATCAATCTTAGAGAAGAAGCTAGCACCTTGCAATTGGTCAAACAAGTCATCAATTCTTGGAAGAGGATATCTATTCTTTATAGTGACCCTATTGAGTTGCAGGTAGTCAATGCACATTCTAAGTGACCCATCCTTCTTTTTCACAAACAACATTAGAACACCCCAAGGTGATTGACTAGGTCTAATAAATCCCTTTTCCAACAAATCTTTCAATTGCTCTTTTAACTCCTTCAACTCCGCCGGGGCCATACTATAAGGGGGAATGAAGATAGGTTGAGTATTGGGGAGAAGATCTATGCCAAAATCTATCTCCCTTTCGGGAGATACACCAGTAATGTCATTTGGGAAAACATCAAGAAACTCGTTTACAACGAGGACCGACTATTGGGAAGGGGCTTTGGAGTCCACATCTTTAACCCTCACAAGATGATACAAACATCCCCTAAAAATCAACTTATGGGCTAAAATGCATGAAATGAATCTACCCTTGACCACCACATCTTGACTTTCCCATTCAAGGGCGGGTTCATTAGGAAATAAAAGCTTGATCCTACGGGTTCTACAAACAATTGAAACATAGTAGGTATGCAACCAATCCATCCCAAGAATGACATTAAAATCTACCATGTCTAATTCAACAGGATCACAAGGCAACAACTTATGAAAAATGCAAATAGGACAACTCCTATAAACATTCCTAGTAACAACAGAGGCACCAATAGGAATAGACACTTCATATGACTCATGCAACAACTCGGGGACAACATGGAACTTTCTAGCAACAAAAAGGGTAACAAAGGAGAGACTGGCACATGGATCAAATCAAAGCATATACATCAAGGTCAAAGATTTTCAACATACCGGTAAAAACATCGGGGACCTCACCAACCACTTGCCTCCCATGTAGTGCAAAAAACCAGTTGTGCCTTGGGGCACCACCTTGAGGACCACCTCTACCCAACGGGACCACTTTAGCACCTCGGACTTTGCCACGCTTTCTTGGACAATCTACCTTCTTGTTCCCAAGATCCCCACAACCAAAGCATGCATTAGAGTCTTTCAAACATGGGCCTCTATGATTCCTTCCACATCTAGGACACCCATCAATAGGAGCCACACCACTAACACCTTGAGGCCTAGGGAAGTCATTGGAAAACCCTCTATTAGCAGCATGAGGAGGCCCTTGGCCTTGATGAAATCTTAGCACTCTTTTGGAATTTACCCTCAAACTGGGTCCTCTTGGCCTCATACCCCCTCCTCTTCCTCATCTTTTCCTCCTCCATTTACTCGGCATATGTCATCAACTGACACAAGTCCATGTCACTAATTAGCATGCCGGACTGGCATTCTTTGCTTAACAAGTTGGAGACCCCCATCACGAATTTGTTCATCCTAGATCTAGGATCGGCCATCAAATAAGGAGCATATATTGAAAGTTGATTAAACATGAGGGAATACTCCATTACACTCATAGCACCTTTTTCAAGTTCATAAACTCCACCAACTTAGCTTCCCTAAGCTCAAGAGGGAAAAACTGGTCAAGGAAAGCCAATTTGAACTCCTCCCAAAGCACCACATTACCAACCCCCTTCTCACCCTTCAATTGATCATACCATATTTGAGCTACCCTCTGAGTTGGTATGCCGTCAACTCTACGTTTTCATTCGGTCCAACACCTATGATATTAAAGATTTTCTAGATCTCATCAATAAACTCTTGTGGATCTTCATCCACCTTTGACCCACGGAAAATTGAAGGATTCATCCTCATGAAGTCTCTTACACTAGCTCCTGAGGTAGTAGCATGAGGGGCTTGGGCCCCGTGATTGACTTGGTTGACCACCACTAGGGCAAGCATAGTGAGAGAATCATGGAGCTCACCATTTTTAGGTTGCTCCTTGGGCGTTTAGGCTCTTCGTCCTTGAGTATTTGGCATGATCTAGCATAGCAAAGAATAATTATTAGGGGAAAAACTTAGCATAACTCTATAGCACGACTTAGAACTTGAAGAAGGGAAATATTTCCTAAAGTGTCTCATAGCTCATAGTCGTGGCGCACTTCACAACCATGATTAAGACTAATCGACGCGGTGTGTTGGACTCCGATGATCTATCAACCTAGTGCTCTGATACCAAGTCTGTCACGAGCCAAGCCTAGGGCCTAGACATGACACAGCACAAGGGGAACTCAAAGGGACCCCAAGCAAGCCTCTTAGTACATCATTACACATATTTGGTCGTGAAAGCAATAGATTCAACATAAACGAATAAGAATAGTGGCAATGGGACTAGGGGAAAGCTTGCACAACATTATAATCAAGAGGCAAGAGAAAAGCTCATATCATAGACATCAAGAACAATAGAGTCAAGGCTCTTAGCTTAGATACATAACATGTCCAACAAACACTTCTAATACATAGATAAGAGCTAGGGCCAAGAAAAATTAACCGAGCTCACCCTCATAGTAAAAATAGACAATAAAGAAGAATGTCTCAATACATAATTGGAGCAACATAGACTAAGGTTCACAAAATAGAGGACTTACCAAATGATTGAGTAATGTCGAACTAGCCATGTGGAGGAGGATGACCAACTTGGGCACCGGTTCCTACATGGTGACATCATGTAGGCATATAGTATGCGTTACTATGTTTGAATGTATTTAGTATGTAGGATGCAATGCAACAATAAACAGGCACCATAATCAAAATGCATAATATTAAGCAATATGCATAATATATCAATATGGCATGTATGATTAATGCTTAAGTAAAATATTCTTAAGCAATTCATGCTCATATAGGATATCATATGTGAAGAATAGACCAACTAGATTACCAAAGTATAAACCCCTTGGTCGGTTAATGATGGTCTCACCCCATCACCCTGGTAGTGTTGTACAAACCCCTTACATGGTCGATGATAATCACACCTTATCACCCCAATGACGAAGTACAAACCCCTCACATGGTTTGATGAGCACAAACTCCCACCTTGATTGATGAGTACAAACCCCACCTCAATTGATGTGTACAAACTCCCACCTCGGTTGATGAGTACAATCCCTCACCTCAGTTGTTCGAGTGCTTAGTTCCCCTGAATTGGGCATGGCCTAATGCAACATTTTACATAGAATTAAACATATATATATATAAACTCATTTCATCATCGTATCATCGTTCATATCATATCTCATGCTTTAGACCTTCAATTCCACAAGAAACCCTAGCCAGACATTTTATCAAACACTTGGGGGTGTGAAATGGGGGTGAAAGACCATGTAATTTAGAGATGAAATCATACAAGAAAATTTGTTGTAAAACCATCAATCAACTCCTTGCAACACCTTCAAGATATATACATCAAAACCCCTCATCAAATCTTACAATAGGTCCAAGATTTATAGCTCAAAACATGGCAAAACAGTCACATTTTTACATAGCTTTAACATAGTGTGCAGTGAATTTCATAATGATCAAGACTCATTTGTAAATCAATTTTAAATCATGTAATTTAAGTAAAAGGAGGCTTGAGTATCATGGGTGAAAGGAACCCATGAAAAAAATCCACATACCGTAGCTTAGAGATGAACCTAGTGAACATTAGAGATGGAGACTTGAAGCTTGAAGAAGAACCTTAAAGGAGAACCTTAGCTTGGGATAAGTATTTGGGACTTGAGTTTGGGGAGTTAAAATATGACTAAGTGTTTTAGTGAGTATTGGAAAATGTTTAGGATGATTGAGGGTGAAATTTGGCTAAGTATAGGTGAAAACACGTTTAGAAACACTTAGACCCAAGACTCAGAAGTCTTGGACCGAGCTAAAAAAACAATCCCCAAATGAACTGGTGCGCGTTGCGAGGGGGTCGCGAAAACCCCTCTGGAATTTGCACTTTGGAATTTTGTAATTGCTAATCTTTTTCTCTTAAATCGGGGTTAGACCCTTTTCCACCTAATTTGGACCCCCTAAACAAGATTATGAAGTTAGATTTTTGAAATAGCAAATGGATTTTGAGATATATAAAATTTAAATTTTTGGGCATTCCGAGGCATGTATTCGGACATTTTGGGGTCGTTTCAATATTCATGTAACCAATCCATCCCAAGAATAATATCAAAATACACCATGTCAAGTTCAACAAAATCATAAGGCAAGAGTTTATGCAATATGAACATGGGGCAATCCTTATAGACTCATTTAGCAATAATGGACTCACCAATGGGGGTAGACATTTCATATGGTTCACAAAACAATTTGGGAAACACATGAAGCTTTTTGGCAATAAAAGAAGTAATGAAAGAAAAAATGGTACCCGGATCTATCAATGCATACACATCATAATCAAAAACCTTTAACAGACTGGTAACAACATCGAGCACCTCATCCACTCCTTTCCTTCCTTGGAGAGCATAGAACCTATTTTGCCTTGGAGAACCCCCTTGTTGGCCTCCCTTTGCCCTTTGACCCACATTAACACCTTGGCCTTGAAGATGACCTTCTCTACCAATTTTTTGCGCATGTGGACAATCAATAACCTTGTGACCCATTTCACGACAACCAAAGCAAGCATTAGAATTCTTCACACATGGACCACCATGGTTTCTCCCGCACTTTTGGCACCAGGATTAGTCATTCCACCATTGCCCCCTTGAAATTAGTCATTCCACCATTGCCCCCTTGAAATTAGTCATTCCACCATTGCCCCCTTGAAATAGACACCCTATCATTAGCAAACGTCTTAATTGGGGCATTGGAGGACCCTTGGCCTTGGAAAATGTGACCTTGTTGGAAACGACTACCTTTAGCACCTTGGAAGCGACCCTCAAACTAAGTCCTGTTGGACTCCTCACTTCTTCTCTTCCTAAGCTTCTCCCATCAAGTTTTTTGGCATATGTCATAAGCTGATACAAGTCCATATCACTCACTAGCATGGTGGTACGACACTCTTCATTTACTATGTCGGACACTCTCGACACAAACTAGTTCATCCTTGATCTAGGGTTGGCAACCAAATGAGGAGCATTCTTTGAATGCTTGTTGAACTTGAGGGCATACTGCCTCACACTCATGGAACCTTTCATAAGATTCATGAACTCCATCATTTTAGACTCTCTCAACTCAATAGGGAAGAACTAGTTGAGGAAGGCGGCTTCATCATTCCTCCTCTCAAATTTCCATTGGGCAAACCAAATTTAGGTCACACCCTTGAGTTGGTAGGATGCTAATTCCTCCTACTCCTCCAAATTGACCCCCATGATAGATAGCATCTTATACACCTCATTGATAAACTCTTGGGAATCTTCCTCCGTTTTGGACCCATGAAACTCCGAAGGGTTCATCCTTGTGAAATCTCTCACCCTTAAAGCCAGAGTAGGAGCATGAGGAGCTTGGGCCCCTTAGTTTAATTGGTTGGTCATAGCATGGTCCAATATTGTGATGGCATTTAGGAACTTATCTTAGGTTACCCCCATGTTAAGGAGCTTGAGAAGCAGGATGGGTCGGTTGCTCCTCGAGCGCACGAGCCCTCCTTAGTCTTCCTCTTGGTAGCATCATGATATAGAATAGCAAAAGAGCATTCACTGGGGGGAAAAGTCTTATCTTGACATCTAAAGCACGACATAGATCATGAAGAAGTGAAACATTTCCTAAAATGCCTCACAGCCTCCTATTCATAGTTGTGGCGGACTTCACAAACATGAATAAGACTCTAATCAACGCATTGTATTAGATTTTTGAGGACCATTAACAACCTTGTACTCTGATACCAAGCTCTTCATGACCCAAGCCTAGGGCCTAGACGTGATACGATGAATAGGAAGTTCGAAGACAACCCAAACAAGCCTTATAGTATATCATGTTCACATCCTTGGTTGCAGAAGCAAAATAAAACAATAACAAGAGTCAAGCATTAAAAAGGGAAGGAGGACTAAGAAAAGTCTTTTGTAATCATAGAAACATAAGCAGAGTTGAGCTCATAAGCATATACAAACATAGTATCCAACAACACTATACTTAAGAATGGAGCGAGGGCTAAGACATTTCCCGAGCTCACCCTCATTATAATAAGTATCCAACATAAAGAAGAAGTCTTAACATAGCGTGAAGTTGAGGACTCACCAAAGCTTTCTTCAAAGAATCGAACTAGCCACGTGGATGAGGATGATAGATAGGAGCTCCGGTGACTACATGGTAATATCATGTAGGTATAGAGTATGTGTTAGTACTTAGAATGTACTAAGTATGTGGGGTGCAATGCAACAAAGTATAAGCCATAATATGCAAAATGCATACATATAGGCAATGGATATAATCTCAATATGATATGTATGATCAATGCTTGTAATAAAACGTGCATATAAAACATTTAACTTGCATAATATATCATAAATATGTGGGAGGAGACCTTAACCTACATAGACCAAGTGATATTCCATTTTATCTAGTTCACTTATACTGGATAACTACTACTTGAAATCCAAGACATGACATCCTTTTGGTAAGGTGACCGGGCATGAAACCCCCCACCGAAGTGTGGTCTACTTGCAAAGGAAAACCATACATGATAACATGAAACTAGATGGATTCCCTAGTAAATCCCATTTAGGGAAATAATATAATCCTATAGTGGCACTTAATTTAGATACTAAAGACATTATATTATAAGGACCCTTTGATTCGAGCCCTTATCTTAAGCCTCAATCGATGCTAAGTCTAATCCCATGGAGTACTTGAAATAATCATAACTTTAATCATAACATCAATAACATGCAAGAGACATGATACCGTAACATGAGTAGCTCACTTACATGCTTGATCTCTACTTGTGAGCTTACTTGAACTTGAACGTGAGGGTAAAATAATAATCATGCTTGATCCCTCAACTTGACATGAATGACTCACAAGTAGGGATGGCAATAGGGCAGGTGCGGGTGGGTTGAGCTCAATCCGCAATTTTTTTAAACTACCCGGCCCTACCCCACATGATGACTTTTTTCATTTATAACCCGCCCCGCTTAAATTTTAAAGTTCTTTTATTATTTTAATTGAATTTAATTTTTTTGTTAATTAACGTCTCAACAACTCTTTAATTATTTTTAGTTGACATTTGAACAATTGTTTTTAATTGTGTCTTAAAAATTTCTAATTAGCATTTTAACAACTTACAATTTACCAGGCATGTCTAGTTTAAATTTTAGAAAAAATAAAATTAAAGTCAATATTTAATATAAAAAGTTTATATCTTTGATTTTTGACTAATTACAAAAATTTAATTTCTTCAAATTTCTATTTTGATTTTTTAAACCCACAACCGCCCCACCCCGCACCTGCATACTGCTAATCCCGCTCTGTCCCGCGTTGCTCTATACCCGCCATGCACCTGCCCCCGCCCCCTGCCCCGTTGCCATCCCTACTCACAAGAGGGTAGAATCTTGGATTAGGGCTCAACTTGTCACTTGTAAAATCATGAATAGTTTTCATGAATTCAATACTTGCTTGGGAGCCCATAATTGTCTTGAAGTCACTTGACTTGTAAACCATGCAATACTTTATCTTTAAATTGAAAATCCTTGTCATGTAATTTTGTCAAACATATTGTGGGTACATGGTCACTTGCTCAAAATATGCAATTTTGTAGAGTAATGACACAAGAGAGTAAAATCAACCATTTTAGAATCATGCAATTCAACCCACCAATCATAGTAGTAAAAACCCTTATTTTGGGTATCTTGAAATCTATTTAAAAAGTTCATAATAGTTCATAGTTTCATAGCTCAAGTCATGCATAGTCTTAATAGACACAAATCAATTCATGAAATAAGCTTGAAAATGGATGTTCATATATAATCAATCAACACTTGATAGAACCCAACATATCTCACATTTATAAAACATAATAATAGATTCCCATGAAGAATCAAACCTTGAAATCATGAAATTTTCATAAAATGAGTGGGTTGGGCTCCATGGGTGGAAGGACCCATGGATGAAGACCCACATACCTAAACTTAGAATTTCTTGGAGTAAACATGAAGGAGACTTGAAGCATGGATTGGCTTCTAGAAATCCAAAGTTGTTCTTGAGATCCTTGAATTTGAATGGGGATTTTGATAAAGTCTTGGAGAGGTTTTAGAGAGGGTTTTGTAAGTTTTAGAGTTGAAAAATGACTAAGTATGGATAGTTTGATGTTTAAATGGGCATTGGGTTATTACCCCAATATAAAAAAATAAGGAAAAACTTACACTGGTCATGTCCATTTGGCGACGCGAACCAAATACGAAGGAAAAAGTTGTGCTAGTCCGCGCCCTGGCCGCATCGCACTTGGACCGCGGATGCACACTGGAAATCGATTAATTAGCAAAAATAAATTTTCTCTACAAGTCTTCTAAAATCCAGGTTTTGCCCATTTCCCACTCAAATTTGCCCCCTGGACAAGAATATAAAGTCAAATTTTCCAAATCACGCATGATTTTTGAGATAGTAGAAAAATACGATTATGGATCATTGTGAAGCACATGAGGAGTGTTTCAATTTTTTTACTGGGTTTCCTCACACATTTCATAAGTTTGACTCCATATAGATAATAGTTGATAGACTCACAAAGTCAGGAAATATGCAGAATTTCCTGAATTTAAAGATCCACGAAACCTTTTATGGGCCTAGAGTATTCTAGGAGCCATAAGGGAGGTTTCCTGTGCGATTCTAGTGAAGGGTGTATTTTTAAGCTTGTGTCTACGAACATGCAGACGAGTCATAGAAGGAGCTGTATACCCAGTCTTGTGCTCTGAGGATCAAAGGATGAGGACTTTGTGAAATTCCATCAGACAAAACCCCTTATGGGCCATAGAACATTTTATGAGCTGTAGTAGGGTGTTGTAAAAGTCAAGTCCAGAATTGAAACAACAGATTATGAAAGCCCGACTACAAGCCGTAAATCACTATATGGCTCGTAGAGCACCTCGTAGAGCCTGCTAACCCAATTATCCTATTTGTTTTTTGATTTGTGTTTTAAATACTATAAATATGTTTTTAGGTTATCTTTTGAGAGGAGTCGGGAGAGAGACAGTAGAGAACGAAGGAAAAAACATTAGAGAATTTGAAAAACACTTGTAAACTTTAATTTCATCTTCTATTTACAATATTTTGATTCTCATTGAAGAGTTAGATTTTCTTGTGCTTAATTCAGTTGTGTAAGTGCTCAATTATGTTAATCAAATTCATAAATCTGGCATATAAACTGATCATGAATAGCTAAATCCATAAATAGGGTTGTGGGAATCATGAAGAACTAAAAAGTAAAACCGGATAATTCATAATTCTTGAGAAGTGTGCCATATATTAAATAATTCTCTTCATTTTGATTCCTTTCTAATGGTGGCCAACATTAGAACCTACCTAGTGTTATTGACTAGACAAGGTAGTAATGAATAGGAGAAGAGATTAATTAACAGAATTCGATCGACGTTTCTCATCTAATCAATAGAACTGGGCCAAGGGGAGGTTGTATTGGGAAAATAGGTAAGGGTTAATAATGCCACACTGTGGGGATAGACCAAATCATGTAGTGAAATTCACCTCTCGCCTGGGCCAAAGGGTTTGGTGAACTTAACTTACCGTTCTATATGCTACACACTAGAAAATAATTTGGTTATCTGGTAAGACTTATTTAGGGAATCATGGGGAACACAATACCCTACTTTCTCTTCATATTTGTTAAACTTGTCTCAGTTTAGCATTACTTTACTAGATATTATAACCCTCCCCCCAGGGGAGAAAAGTTGGTTAATAAACCTGAATTGCAATTGAATTCTTCTAAGTCTACCATATTCCCTTGGGTTCGACTCTAACCTTAGTTAGGTTCTATATCTTGATAATGACCACTTTAGCCTTAAAAAAAGAGGTGTAGAGTGGGCAACATCAGTTATATGGTTGAAGAATAAGCGAGGTTATACATCAAGGAGATAATTAGGCTACAAGGAGTGCCAAACTCCATTATACCTGATCGGGGAGCTCAATTCACTGTAAAGTTTTGCAAGTCCTTCCAGAGGAGTTTGGAAACACAATTGAATTTAAGTACAACTCTCTATCCCCAAAATAGAAGGTCAAGCAGAACGCACCATTCAAAAACTTCAGATATGTTGTGATCTTGAGCATTGGGCTTCAAGGATAGTTGGGTGGATCCTTTGCCACTTATTAAATTTTCCTATAATAATAGCTACCGTTCAAGCATCAAAATGACACCTTTTAAAGCTTTCTATGAAAGGAAATGTAGATCACCAATTGGATGGTTTGAAGTGGGTGTAACCACCTTGCTTGGGCCGGACCTAGTTCAACAAGCTATGGAAGAAAGGATAATGTCACAACCCGAACCTAGGGCCTAGACATGACACGGCGAATGGGGAACCCGAAGGGACCCGAAAAAAGCCTCTTAGCATATCATTGCATATCATTGGTCACAAAAGCAATTAAACAACAACAAGAGGACATAAAATAAGGATAAAGGGGCTAAGGGAGTCTTTCATAGCTTAAAAACATACAAGAGTCAAGAGAATCGAGCTCAAAGCATCATTACATAACTTGTCCAATAACACCTCTAAAATTAGAATTGAGCAGGGGCCAAGATAAATTTTCGAGCTCACCCTCATAGTCAAAATCATACAATAAAGGAAAGAGAGTCTTAGCATAACACAAGATCAAAAGATATCATCCTCGGAGTGGACTCACCAAACTTGCTTCAAAGATAGTACTAGCCACGTGGAGGAGGAAGATAATCAAGTGGAGCTCCGACTCCTACATGGTAACATCATGTATTCATAGAGTACGCATTACTATATTTGAATGTACTATGTAGGATGCAATGCAACAAGAGATTGGCAACATTAGCAAAATGCATACATATAGGCAATGGATGAGCATAGCAATAATATGGCATGCATTAATGATGCT
Organism: Solanum clarkiae; assembly: GCA_011800125.2. Lineage (NCBI taxonomy): Eukaryota > Viridiplantae > Streptophyta > Magnoliopsida > Solanales > Solanaceae > Solanum > Solanum clarkiae. The sequence continues at coordinate 38,326 of JAABOM020061469.1, forward strand.
TGAAGCAAAACATGCTTAAATAGAACATATTGCATATGTAGAAAGAGACCATCGTAATAGAGGCCAAGGCCTACCACCCCCTTAGCAAGGCGATTGAGGTACAAATCCTCCAACATGGTTGCACAGGCCTACCCCCCTTCCCGAGCGAGGGATTGAGGTACAAACCCCCAAACATGGTTTCACGGGCCTACTAACCCCCGAGTGAGGCAACTGAGGTACATATCCCCCAACATGGTAGTTCGGGCCTACCATCCCCCGAACGAGGGATGGTCAACTTGCAACACTATAGATACAAGTCATGAAATCAACACACATATACATTCCTTTCATCAACATAAAGTCACTTAACTCATATGCCTTGTATTAGACCTTCAATAACTAAGAATCCATAACCGGACATTTTATCAAACACTTGGTGGGTGGGTGTAATACTAGTACAAAATTATGCAATTAAAGAGTGAAATCATGTGAGAAACATCAATATAAAACCACCTACCAATACTTGGTAATACCCTTATGCAAGATACATCCAAACCCCACATCAATTCACGTATGGATCATAGATTCATAGCTCAAAACATGCTTAAACAGTCACAACTTTATGAAATCCCAACATAGTTTATGATCAAATTCATAATAAGTAAGATCAATAAGTAAATCAACTTAGAAACATCCAATGTACGTAAAAGAGAAGGTTGGGCACCATGGGTGAAATGACCCAATGGTTGAAACCACATACCTCAACTTTGGAGATTTTCTTATTAAAGATTTGGTTGAAAACTTGAAGCTTGAATGAAATTCTTAGATCTGGAATGACATTCAGATACTTGAATTTTGGGTGAAATATTTGTTTAAGTGTTAGAGAGGGTTTTGGGAAATGCCTTGAATCATATGGGGTTGAAAAATGACTAAGTATAGGTGTTTTTTACGCATGGTAAGGCTTTGGACTAAAAAAGGCCTTGGACCAAACTAAAAAAATTGACAAAAAAAGTATAGGTCTGCACCTGGCTGCGTCGCGCTAGGGGCGTGGATCGATTCTGGAAATCAAAAATTTTGTAAAATTAAATTTTGATACGGTTGCTCTAAAACTGGGGTTATACCTATCTCCCAATCAATTCTTCCCCCTGATCACGAATATGAAGTCGAATTTTTGATATCACGCACAAATTTTTAGATATATAAAAATTATAATTATGGGCTCTTTTGAGGCACATTTTAGGGCAATTTTTGGGGTCGTTTAAATGTCTCCCCTTTGGGAACATTTGTCCCCGAATGTCAAAGAAACGTATATAGGAGAAGTAAGCAAGATATTTCATCCTACACAAGAATTCAACAATGCACTCAAACATCATTTCAAAAATCTCAACATAAGTGTCAAATTCACCATGAACTTGTCAATTTAAACATGCATGTATTCAAATGACATGATGGCTGAAACTTAAGACTTGAAATCATGTAGGGGACTTAGATTAGTACCTTAGGCTTGAGTTGGATCGAAGAGACAGGGATACTGCTTTTTCATGTCCGCTTCGGCTTCCTATGCGGAACTTTCAACTTGTTGATTCTTCCAAAGGACCTTAACGGACTCTACATCCTTGTCCCTTAGCCTCTTCACTTGTCTATCCAAAATTTCTACCGGAACCTCTTCATAAGTCAAGTTGCCTTCAACAACACCCACAACATCCAGTGGCATTTGGGTCACCCACACACTTGCTCAATAAAGACACATGGAAGACCAGATGAACCAAGTCCATTTCACTAGGCAACCCCAACTCATAGGCCACCTTACCAATCTTCCTCTTTCACCCTACAAGGACCCACACCCTTTTACCAAAACGAACCACACCCTTCATGGGTGAAGCCTTCAAATAGAGCCAATCACTAACCTTAAATTCAAGATCCCTTCTCCTCATATCAGCATAGAATTTTTGACGACCTTGGGTTGTTTTCAACCTCTCTCTTATCAACCTCACTTTCTCTAAGGCCTTCATAACCAAATCCGAATGTAACAAAGCCATCTCTCTCACTTCAAACCACCCAACCGATGATCTACAACGTCTACTATAAGCAAACTCAATCAATGGAAGATGGTCATGACAACAACCCTTAAACTCCAATACACAAGTTCTAAGCATATCCTCAGGAGTTTGGATAGTTCTTTCGGCTTGGCCATCCATTTGAGGGTGAAATGTCGTATAAAGCTTAACCTTGGTACCAAGACCCCTTTGGAAGGACCTCCAAAAGAATGAAGTGAATTGAGCACTACAATATGAAATGATAGACAAAGGCACCCCATGCAATGTAACCAACTCATGAATGTACAATCTAGCATACTCTTCGGCCCCATAAGTAGTCTTAACTGGTAGGAAATTATCAACCACAACCCATATTCAAAACCCTTTCTAGTCTTAGGCAACCCAACAACAAAATCCATGTTGATTTCCTCCCACTTCCAAGTAGGAATCTCTATACCTTAGGATAGGCCACCCGACCTTTGATATGCTTAGCTTTCACTTGTTGGCAATTATTGCAACCAAACACAAACTTAGCAATGTCTTTTCATACCAGCCCACCAAAACACATCCCTCAAATCTCTATACATCTTTGTGAAATCGGGGTGAATGGAATAGGAAGAATTATGAGCCTTATCAAGAATCAACCTCCTCAAGTCCTCAACCTTAGGCACACATAATCTACCTTGGTATCTAAGGCCCCCATCTCCCCTTTGGGAGAAAACCTCTACCTTACCATCTCTCACCAAGGTCTTCAACTCTAACAAGGCGGGGTCAAGATCTTGCTTTGCCTTTACCTCCTCAACCAATGAAGATTTAGAACCATCAACCACCACTACACCACCATTGTCAACCTCTTCTAACGTAACCCCCAATCTAGGCAATTGATGGACCTCCCTAGCCACCTCTTTGCTACCACCATCAACATGAGCTAGGCTACCCTTAGACACCCTACTCAAAGCATCGGCCATAACATTAGCCTTACCGGGATGATAATGCACACATCATAATCCTTAAGGAGATCTAACCACCTTCTTTGTCTCAAGTTACGATCTTTTAAAGTGAACACATATTGGAGGATCTTATGATCAGCGAACACATCAACATGCACCTCGTACAAATAATGACGCCAAATTTTCAAAGCAAGTAACACGGCGGCCAATTCAAGATCATGGGTAGGATAATTCTTTTCATGCACCTTAAGTTGTCTATAAGCATAGGCTATCACCTTACCATTTTCCATCAAAACACAACCTAAATCGATTTTTGAGGTATCACAATATATAACAAACTCTTCTAACCCTTCCGATAGTGACAAGATAGGAGCGGAGACAAGCTTATCCCTCAAAGTTTGGAAACTCTTTTCATACTCGGTCCACACAAATTTTGCCTTCTTTTGAGTCAACTTAGTCATAGGAGAAGCAATAGAAAAAAAGAGAACCCATTCACAAACCTCTGGTAATAACCCGCTAAGCCCAAGAAGCTTCTAATATTCGATGGAGTCAAAACTAGGCCAATTTCTAATCACTTTCGTCTTCTTAGGATCCACCTTAATTCCATCATCCGACACCATATGACCTAGAAAGTCAACCTCTTACAACTGAAACTCACACTTTTCATACTTAGCATACAACTTCTCTTCCCTAAATATTTGTAGTACCACCCTTAAGTGAGCCACATGCTCCTCTTCACTATGGGAATACACAAGATATCATCAATAAAAACCACCACAAACAAATCAAGATAGTTTTTAAAGACCATATTCATAAGTCCATGAAGATAGCTGGTGCATTGGTCAACCCAAAAGACACAACCATAAACTCATAATGCCCATACCTAGTCCAGAAGGTCGTGTTGGGAATATCACACTCTCTCACTTTTACTTGATGATACCCGGACTAAAGATCAATCTTATAGAAATGACTAGCCCCTTGAAGTTAGTCAAATAGATCAATCCTTGGTAACGTGTACTTATTCTTTATGGTGACCCTATTAAGTTGCCCGTAGTCAATTCACATTCTAAAGGACCCATCCTTCTTCTTCACAAATAGCACTACTGCACCCCAAGGTAATCGACTAGGCCTAATAAAACCCTTTCCCAACAAATGCCTCAATTGCTCCTTCAACTACTTCAACTCCACCGGGGCCATATGGTAAGGGGGAATAAAAATGGGTTGAGTATCGGGGAGGAGGTCTATACGAAACTCTATTTTCCTTTCGAGAGAAACACGTGGTAGATCATTAGGAAAGACATCAAGAAACTCATTAACCACCGAAATCGACTCTATAGGAAGAATCTTGGACTCAAATATCCCTAACCCTTATAAGATGATAGAGACACCCCTTAGAAATCAACTTATGTTCTTTAATGAAAGAAATGAATTTACCCTTGCCACCAAATCATGACTCTCCCACTCAAGAATTGGTTCATTTGGAAATTGGATTTTGACCCTATGGTTCTACCATCAATAGAAGCTTAGTATGCATGCAACCAATCCATCCCAAGAATGACATCAAAATCCACCATATCCAACTCAACAAAATAACGAGGCAATATTTTATGCAAAATGCAAATGGGAAAATTTTTATAACTCTTCTAGCAACAATTGATGCACCGACGGGAGTAGACACTTCATATGGCTCACACAACAATTAGGGGTCAAATATGAAACTTTTTGGCAACAAAAGGAGTAACAAAAGAAAGAGTGGCACAAGAGACTATCAATGCATACACATCAAAATCAAAGACTTTTAACATAATGGTGATGACATCGGGCAACTCATCTATCCCTTGTCTTCGTAGAACCGATTGTGCCTTGGGACACCACCTTGTTGGCCACCTCTCCCCCTAGGAATCGCATTAGCCTCTTGTGGATGAATATCCTTACCCTTGTTCTGGTTACGAGGGCAACCTATCACCTTATGCCCACTTCTCCACAACTATAACAAGCATTATTATCCCTCAAGAATGGGCCACTATGACCCTTACCACATTTTGGATACATAGCATTAGGCAGCACACCACCATCACCTTGGACCCTTGGGTTGTAAATGACAAACCTTCTATTAGGAGCATAAGAAGACCCTTGGCCTTGATGAAATCGGCCACCTTTGAGACTTTGGAATTTACCATTGAAATGGGCACTTTTGGCCTCACCACTCCTCCTTTTTCTAAGCTTTCCAATTGTTTGGTATATGTCATTAGGCGGGACAAATCCATGTTACTTATCAACATAGCGGCACAACACTCCTCATTAACCAAATCGTATACCCCTATCACAATTCATTCATTCTCAGCCTCGGGTCGGCAACCAATTGTGAAGCATATTTGGAGAGTTGATTGAACTTGAGGGTATACTCCCTCACTCTCATAGATCCTTGCTTTAAATACATGAAGTACATCATTTTGGCCTTTCTAAGACCAAGAGGGAAGAACCGATTGAGAAATGCCGTCTTAAACTCCTCCCAAAGAATCACATTATTCTTCCTCTTCTCCGCTTTCAATTGGGAATACCATATTTCAGTCACCCCCTTGAGTTGGTAAGCCCTCAACTCCGCCTTCTCCTTCGATCTTACCCCCATAAAAGCCAATACTTTGTACACCTCATCAATAAATTCTTGAGGGTCCTCATCCACTTTAGACCCATAGAACTCCGGCTGGTTCATTCTAGTGAAGTCTCCTCACCCTTGAAGCCGGTGTAGAAGCATGAGGGGCTTGCGTCCCTTGGTTGATCTGATTGGTCATGGCATAGGCTAGCATGGTGATAGCATCTTGGAATTCCTCATCAACTACTCCCCCATCTTGAGGAGCTTGAGGAGCGAGGAGTCGGTTGTTCCTCAGGTGGGAATGGGTTCTTCTTCCTTTTGTATTAGGCATGATCTAAAAGGGCGATGAACATTCATAGAAGGAAGGCTTTACCTAACTTCTATAGAACATCATAGACCATGAAGAGGGGAAACATTTCCTAAGACGTCTCATAGCCTCTTACTCATAGTCGTGGTGCACTTCACAACTATGAATAAGACTCTAATCGACACGGTGTGTTGGATGCCGAGGAGCATTAACAACCTAGTGTTCTTACACCATCTTTGTCAAGACCCAGACCTAGAGCCTAGAGGTAACACGGCGAATGGGGAACCCAAAACAAGCCTGATCGCGAAAGCAATTAAACAACGACAACTGAACATAAAATAAGGATAAAGGGGCTAAAGGAGTCTTTTATAGCTTAAAAACCTAAAAGAGTCAAGAGAGACGGGCTCAAAGCATCATTACTAACTTGTCCAATAACACCTCTAAACTTAGAATTGAGCGGGGGCCAAGACAAATTTTCGGGCTCACCCTCATAGTCAAAAGCATACAATAGAAGAAAGAGAAACTTAGAATAAAATAATATCAAAAGATATCATCCTCGGAGTGGAGGACTAACCAAACATGCTTCAAAGATAGTACTATAGCCACGTGGAGGAGGAAGATGATCAAGTGGAGCTCCGATTCCTACATGAAAACATCATGTAGGCATAGAGTATGTATTAGTACATTTGAATGTACTAAGTATGTAGGATACAATGCAACAAGAGATTGGCAAAATAAGCAAAATGCATACATATAGGCAATGGATGAGCATAGTAACAATATGGCATGCATGAATGATGCTTGAAGTTAAACATGCTTATATAGAATATATTACATGTGTAGGAAGAGAGCATCATAATAGAGACCAAGGCCTACCACCCCCTTAGCGAGGCAATTGAGGTACAAACTACCTAACATGGTTGCACAGGCCTACCACCCCTCGAGCGAGGCCATTGAAGTACAAACCCCCAACATAGTTGCATGAGCCTACGACCCCCCGAGTGAGGCGATTCAGGTACGAACCCCCCAAACTGGTTGCACGGGCCTACTACTCCTCGAGCGAGGCAATTGAGGTACATACCCACCAACATGGTAGTTCGGGCCTATCACCCCCCAAACGAGGCGTGGTCAACTTGAAA